>MU226603.1:408345-428087 GCA_018584345.1 Thuja plicata
TTTTGTTATCATTGAATGAATATATTGGCACTATTTTACATCAGCTATTTGAGTAGATTTGTTGCCCAACAATTTCATATACTCAGCATTTTACTTTCAGCAGTGTATTTAGTTTGCATGCCAAGTGCTTGACGAAATTTCACAGTTCAGTTTTAGTGGTTTTTAGTGGCCTATTTGGTAAGGGTCATTACATGTTTAAAGTCATACCAGGTTATGATCTCTGGGGCATGTGCCACTCAAGAAGATCTACTCCCTCTGGAACAATATGGTGAGAGGTTTATACAAATCCTATCTTCTCCCTCTGAAGCTTAGGTTTACCTTATAATGTCCACAAGGTTAGACTCCCTCTCAATGTATGTTTCCAGATATTTTCTAATTTACCCTAAGAAGGTCAATCGTAGTTTCAAAACATGCAAGAATGTATTGACACAATTTTACCCATATCTTTTCAGCCAATTATGAGATGGTTTCACAACATAGCAGTCAATCAATATTAGGCGTAGAAGGAACAATGAATTTGCATAATCCTAGATCTTGATGCAAATCAAAACCCTCATAAAATGTAAAAAGATGTAAAGTCAAATTACTATTTGAGCCAAACCCCGGTTGTCATAGTATTTCTTAGTTTTGAAAGAGTTAAACTGAATTCCTAAATCTGAAAATGGATCTTTTACTCTACCTAGGCTCTAATACCATATTAATGTTTTCAGATTATAGCAAAGAAAATACAATCTATAGAGGTCTTTCAAGTGCTAAGACACACGATATAATAAATATTCACAATTAAGGAAAGATAATACCCAGATTTGAAGGTCTGAATTTATCCTTTAGTTGGCTTCAAATCTGCACTTTGTATTCTTCAAATTTGTCCTTCAATGTTGCCTTCGAGGACTGATATGAATCTGTTCTTGAAGGTCTTCAATGAGCTATGAAATTTGTTCTTCTAGGGCTGCTCTAATTCTGCCCTAGTTCGCCCTTGTTGTCTGCCCTAATTCGCTCTTCTAGGGCTACACAATTTTCCTTCTATGGCTGCTTGATCTGCCCTTATATGTCTACTACGATCTGTACAATTCGCCCTTCTAGGGCTACTTAACTCACCACAATAACAGATGTAATTTCTGCTTGAACTACGCCCTTTTAGGCTTCTTATTCGCACTTGAATCTGCTATTTAAGGCTCTAATTTGATCCTCTAATTTACTTCTCAAGTTCGCCTGAAGAAGTCTGATATAAATCGCTCAGTATGCAATGTAAATCTGCTCAAGTACTTTTGCTCATCCAACGATCTTGCTAAAGGAAGAAGGCAACGTTATGTTTTTGGTTTCTTCTTACCTTCTCCAAGTCGCTCTAATATATGAGCTTATTAAGATAAACTCCTAGCCTCCCCAGTTGGCCGACTTGGGTCCATAATAATAATATATTCTTTTATATTATTTGCTCCATATTTAATTATTAAAATCAATCCTTAATAATAAATATAACCTTTTATATTTATTGTTATTATCCAACGGATTTTATCATAATTAAATATATCAATAATATATCCAATATATTAATTATTATTATTGCCACTTTGTCCAATGTGTTCATCTTTGCCGTAAAGGCCAAAACATTAACAATTGATCATTCTACTTCCCAAAATACATTGAATAATTTGAATTTTGATTTAGTGATTAACATTTGAATTTTGCAATTTATGATTTTTTGATTGATCATTGATCATTATTTCGCTTTATTTTCAGGATCCACCATGTTTTTGAAGTCCATTGATGCTTCCTCATATGTGAAAAATGTCACATACTTATGTGAGGCTATTGAGGAAGTCATACATGAGGTGGGGGAAGAAAATGTGGTGCAGGTGGTGACGGACAATGCAGCATGTTATGTTATTGCAGGTAAACTTTTGATGGAGAGGAACCCGAAAAGTTTTTGGTCTCCATGTGCGGCCCATTGCCTTGAACTTGTATTGGAGGATATTGGAAAACTTAAATGGGTGAAAGAATGCTTTGATAGGGCCAAAAACATCTGCAAATTTATCTACAATCATGCATTGGTCCTTAGCATAATGAGGCAATACACAAGGCAGAAGAAGTTGGCTCGTACTGGTATCACAAGATTCACGTCAAATTTTATCACATTAAAATCCATGATGCAACCAAAGGCATCTTTGAGGCACATGTTTGTTGGTGAGGAGTGGACTTCCTCATCCTATGCTACGACCACTGTAGGGATGGATGTGGCAAATTGCACTTTTGATGAGCCAGGTTTTTGGACCCCTTGTTCAGAGATCGTGCTTGTAAAGTTATTACTGTTTAATATTTAATATTTACTTTTAATTTATGTGTATATTTCTTTTGTTTGCAACTTTGCAATTTTGCTTATTTTCATGCAACTTGTGACTTAACTGTTTTTGTTTAACAATATTGGCAGGTAACTGAGCCACTGGTAGTTCTCCTATGAGTTGTTGATGGGGAGAAGCTCTCTATGCGCTACATATATGAGGGCATGGATAGGGCCAAGGAGGCCATTAGATATGTATATGGAGAAGATGTGCAAAGCATGGTCCCATTCGGGTGATAATTGATAAGAGATGGCACCACCAGCTTCACAGGTACATCCATGCAGTTGCTTAATTCCTCAATCCGACATTCCATTTACACCCTAATTTCAAGGCGGATGAGGAGGTTCTTAGTGGGCTATATTAAGTGGTACAACGGATGTCTACTGACACCAGATCTACACTGCACGAGATGGATGCATTTGATAATGCGATAGGGGAGATATTCGGGAGCCAAATGTGCAAAAACGCTCACACAGAATTGCAGCCAAGTAGAAATATATGTTAACTTTTAAGTGCATAATTTGATTTTATAATCTTGCCTTAAAGTTGGACATGAGACTGATTTTCTTTTCTTATCCTTAATTCAGATAGATGGTTGAAAATGTTTGGGCCTACAGCCCCAAATCTTCAAAAAATTGACATCCGCATATTGAGCCTACCATGTAGTGCTTCAGGTTGTGAGTGCAATTGGACCATGTTCGAGCACATTCACTCGAAAAGGCACAATAGATTGTCTGTGGAGAGGTTGAATGATCTTGTATTTGTTCATTACAACCTTCATCTTAAAACCAAACAGATTTTGGACAATGACTCCAGCCCAATCATGCTAGAGGAGGTTGATCCAGAATCCAAGTGGGTCACTAAGTCTACCGACCTTGTCTTTACTGATGAGGACCTTGAGTGGATTGACCAGACGGATAGAGAGCCTGAGGCTGTGGCCATGGCAGAGGAGGATAGAGCTCGATCAGACTCAGTTGATGTTGGTCAGAGTGGAACCTCACAAGAAAAGACTACGGTTGTTCAGTCATATAGACCTACCTTAGACACCTTTGTAGGAGGGATGCAAGCTACTCTTAGGCCATAGACATTTCTTTTTTCACATATGTTTGGAAGTGGAACATTTGATGTCATGGATTTCATATTCCACGAGTTTTATATACATTTGACAATATTTATAATTTTATATCTATGTTTGCTATTTCCTTTAGCTACAATTTACGTTTGTACTTATGTGATCGATGTATGTTTATGTATGTGATCAAATTAGCTTATATTTGATGATGTTATTGCGTATTTAAGCTTTATTCAATAATGGGTGCATGAAACAAGTTTTCCAGAGTAACGAGTCGCGAATCAAGTCAGCCTTGCCAAGTCTGTGCCAAGCCCAAGTCTGGGAACTTTGGTCGGAACACACCAGCTGTAATGTCCCCATTTTCATGAGCATAAGAATTTGAGGGATTAGCCTATTTTTGTGACCCTCATAGGCTAATTATTGTGGATAGAGGGTCTTTTGAGGCTGAGGCTTGATTAATGGAGATTCTTGTCTTCTCCAAAATTCAGTACGTTCCAGTTTGGTATTTGTTTGGCTCAAATTGCACTTCGTTCGGGCTCAGTTTCATACTTACTATTTATAGTAAGTCAGGTGACAATTGAGAGGGACCCTTTCTATTTTTGGTAAGTCAGTGGATTGGATAGAGAATAAAATGGTCAACTTCCCGGTGCAGGCAGAATGAAGAAAAATTAATTAATCATGGAGTTATGTTTATTTGATTATTAATAAAATGATAACTTTATTAATAAATTTTATTATGAGGCCATTTAATGTTATGTTATAAGTTGTTATTATTTCATAAAGAAAGGGTCATTTTTCATCATTAAGAGGAGGCCAAATTATTAATTAATTATCCAGCACATAACCCAAATTTTATTCATTAATGAGCAAATGAAATAATGTTTCATTTAAATGATTAAATGTGCCTTTTTGGGAGAGGATCGAACTTCATGATAAATTATAAAGGCCAAAGAGAAGAAAGGGATTTTCATTCATGACTTGTATTTGCTTTTGTTGGTGTTGAGAGGAAAATGAAAAAACCATTTCAAAACATCAGCTTGAAGAATTGTGAATTCTTCAAAGTTTACCACCACTTTGAATTGGTTAAATGTCCAATGAATTGTTCAAATGCTATGGCTTTATCAAGAGGCCATGATTGAATTCAATGGTGAAGGAATTGGTATTTGAATCCATAATCATCTTCAATATCTGCTTCAGGTTTAATCAATCAATTTCTTTGCAAGTTTCCAGCCACAAGAATCAGCGTGGGTCTTCATTAAGGTAGCCACAGGTTTCCTAGAAGTCACGTGGGGCAAGGAGTGACGTGTGGTTGAAAGGGGGCTCGATTTGGTAGTTTGGGCACCCCTATTGTCGATTTAGCTTTGACAACAAGCTTTTCCATTCATATTAATAGCCACATCTCATCTAAAGAGTTTCTATACCAGCTGCAATTATATTTCAGGTTCATTTCAGTTTGTAATAATTAATTCCTCAAGGCATAGTGACATTGTAATAGTTTAATTTCCTAATTTGAAATAAGAAGTTGCAAAGTTGCACAATAGTTGTTTGATGAAATGCCTTTGTTGTAGTAATTCATTTCAGTTAATATTAGATCACTAGTATGCATGCCAAATGTTTGTAAACTGTTCATTGGCTGTAGGTGCACATTTTACATGTAGAAATCATATGCATGCATTCAAAAAGACAAAAAGAATTGCATTTGCATTTTAGCTCTTTGCCTAGATATCTTAGTAATCATTTGCAAGCATTTAAACTTCATTTGAAACCATTGCAAGCAAGCAAAAACAATCTGAAAATAAAGACAGCAAGATAGAGCTTGCATGCAAAGTGTTTGACAAATGTCAAACATCTGAAAAATAAAGCAATTCAGTGTTTGTCAGAGTTGGAACCAACGGGGTTCTTACAGTTGTATCAGAGCGGTTTGTTGTCAACCTGTTGGGGTGGAAATCATTGAGCTCACACGTTTATTTGAGTGACTAGCACTCTTGCAATTGCTACAATCATGAAAAATCTAGGAGATTAATTAAACAGGGAAACGAGTTGAACAACTTATTGAAAGAATTGGATAAGCTTAGACAAAGTCAAGAAAGGATGGGTGAATTGCTTTTACACCTGGCAACTATAGACAGATTAGCACAGTATATGACTTCCATGTTTAAGGGGTTTACGTCAAAAAAGAAAAGGGAGGTAAACACTAATACAAAAAATTTAATTGATGCAAAGGAAGGAATGGAAAATAAGGCGAGTTTTGAGGAGAGTGTTGGTACTTTCAGCGCTCCAAAAATTGTTATCAGTCAAGATAACAATTCTGATTTTCATGTTAACAGATAGTTAAGTTTGCATCAGCATGAGATGATGGAGATTTTACACATGGATGATGTTAGTACTCAAGATTTGGGTACTAATGATACATTTATGATGAAAATTCATGCTTCAGTGAGTCTGATTTTTCAGATCAGACCTTAGAGAATGAATCAGAAAATCCATTTATTAGCAATAGGTCTGAGGATCCGACTGTGAATGGACATGGAGATAGAGTTGGGGCGGAAGCATGTGAAGACATTGACATATCAGCAGCTTCTACCTTACCTGTTCAACCATCCATTGAGGTGCTTAGCAGCAGTACCTCGGTTGTTGTTGTGTGCGTTGATTATAGCACGCATGATGTAGTTGATCATAAGGTAAGCATTGCGGATACAACATCATATCACAGTGCAGATTGTGGGTCAAAGAGCTTGCATGGGAGTCAGGGATTTTAGAGACATCATTCTGTTGGCTAACTAAAGGTAAATCACAGTCAGATTGCCACAGCCATTGAGCATTTCCATGTTCCTCAACAGATGTTGGCTACCTATGGTTGGGGTACTCCTATGACAGATGAGCATTGTGATCGTAGTCTTTCCCTTACAGAATTTTATACACTTCGAGAAGCCATCAGAATAATGAAACAAAACTATTTACAATTATTGGCTAATAGGGACTATCTTCTCGAGTGGAATTGCACTTGTTATGATGCACTAAGGGGAAAGGAAGAGAAGGTAGATGAGCTCACTCATGAGTTGGGAGTGACTATGGATTCATTGGAGAGAGTCCAGTTGGCTCTTCGTGAGTCTCAGTCACGGATTGAGGAGCTGATTGTAGAGTTGAGTATGGAACAGTCTTCACCAGCTACAGGCACACCATAGTCTTCTATAGTAACAGTTGGTGATGACCTTATTGTTAGAAAGTAAAGTTCACCAAGATAATTGAGAGGGGGGTTGAATCAGTTATCTGAATAATATAACTTTTATCAATCTTATTAAATTTGAAACATGTAAATAACAATAACAGCAACCACAAAAAGATAACCATACACAATAACACCCGATTTGTTGACTAGGGAACCTCTTGATCAAAGAGTAAACCCCAGTGAGAATGACGCCCACAAAAAGATGTACTAATATGAACATTCCTTGTGAGAGGATGGACTCTATTAGCAATCTATGAAATACATTCAGTACATATCAGTCCCTGTTAGGAGACTTTGAATCCCTATTAAAAGATTCTAACCCTATTAGGAGTTGTGTAAGGCAGAAGGACCCACTGTCCAAACAACTTCAAGGGCAAGACCACTAAACACTGTCAACTAATCTCTGTATTATTCAGAACAGAATAATACCAAATAAACTGTATTCTGAAACTCTATATCCTCTCTTCTCTGACCATGCTTTTGCTGCACCAAATAGTACCAGATCTGCCAACTTCGCTTCACATACAATCCTTCAGATCGCCACACTTCGCTCTTTACATTTCTTTCAATACTGCTACAAAATCATACATACATACTCGCTCTCTATATCATCATCCTTCATTCATATGAAATCAAATAAACTATCTTTCCTTTATACCAAACCCAATACTTCACAATTGAGTCAGCCAATTAAGCCTAAACAATTACGAAATATAAAACAATACACATTACATAATTACACAACATTGTCGGCTCACAAACTTAATAATTCTTCACACGTGCGATCCCAGACTAAGCAGTCTTAGTCAGATCACCTTCATACTGTCTTCAAACTCTATATAACTTCGGCAAACCAAATTCCATACCAATCAAAATATATAATCCAAACATCACAAACTGTCTCTTAGAAACTCTGTCAAAACACGATCTTCAATAAATGTCACCAACAATTGAATCTTTGTACGCGCTCTTAACCACATTATCATGATACTATTTGAAATACGTTCTCAACTACGCATAACCTTGTCTGCAATCCACTGTCTGTGCTAACTCAATCTCTGTCTGCTACATTGTCAACCTTCAGTAAAAAACTATGTTGATATCCAAACAGTATGTTGACATCAATGACAAACATAGTCACTAATGTAACATATGACAACTCCAGTAATGCTAACAATCTCCCCCTTTGGCATTGATGGCAACATAGATGAAAAACATCCAATGTTCCATGAATCCAAAACTCTGCTACTGCTCTTGTCTTCATCAAATCTTCTTCATCAATCATTGTCTTCCTCATTCTGTATAATGTTCCTCACTTTCACTGTTTCCACTGTTTTTCAACTTGTTTCTCCACTTGTTTTTCATGTATTCTTCTCCCCCATTGACATCAATGACAAAAGGCATCACTATGTCAATCCAATACTAGCTTGAATGTCCAAAGACACTGTTTGAAAATACCACTTACCAAGAGTCCTTCATGACTCAACTCAAACACAGATACTCCCCCATAGAGGAAACATCAACAATCAGTCTAGAAAGAATATAGTGCTCTGGGCCACTGGACTGATGCAACTACTGCATCACTGCTCAAAAATAGGCTAGGGCATAACCCCAAGCATACCTCTCAAATACTCAAACGTATCCTTAGGTAAAGGCTTTGTAAAAATATCTGCTATCTGCTCTTTTGTACTAATATACTCAAGTCTGACTTCTTTCTCTGCAACTTTTTCTCTTATAACATGATACTTTATCTCTATATGCTTTGTCTTTGAATGTAATACTGGGTTCTTTGACATACTGTACTTGTGTTATCACAGTGTATGATAACAGGTTCCTTAAATTCAATTCCAATATCCTTCAACATTTGTTTCATCCACATTATCTGATTACAATTATTTGTTGCTGCTACATATTCTACTTATGTTGTACTCTGTGAAATACAATTTTGTTTCTTACTTAGCCATGACACCAATCTTCCTCCAAGAAAAAATGCTCCACCGCTTGTACTCTTTTTATCATCTACAATACCTCCCCAATCAACATCTGTATATGCACATAGGGTAAAATCATTTGATCTGTCATACCACAATCCATAATCAATTGTTCCTTTCAAATATCTGAATATCCTTTTCATTCCTGCATAATGTGATTCTTAGGGATCAGCTTGAAATCTCCCAACAATTCCAACTGCATTGGATATATCTGGTCTTGCATGAGTCAAATATTGCAATCCTCCAATCATGGATTTGTACTTTCTCTGTTCAATTTTAGGTGTTTCATCTTTGCTAGATAACTTGTGACCAGTTACCATAGGTGTACCAACAGGCTTACAATTTTCCATACCAAATCTCTACAATAAGTCTTTCAGATACTTAGTTTGAGATAAGAAAATACCATCACTATTCTGCACAATCTGCAAACCTAAGAAAAATTTCATTTCTCCAATCATACTCATCTCAAATTTTGTCTTCATTTCATCAGCAAACTTATCACTTGCTTCATCATCACCTCCAAAGATTATGTCATCAACAAAAATAACAACAATCAGTAAACCATTCTCAATTTCTTTTAGATATAACTTACTATCTGCAGTTCCTTTAGCAAATCCCAATTTTCCCAAATACTTATCCAACCTCGCATACCAGGTTCTGGGTGCCTGCTTCAATCCATATAATGCTTTGTTCAACTTACATACCATATCTCCTTCCTGTGTCAAGGGAAATCCATCACGCTGCTCTATGTAAACTTCTTCCAATTCACCATTCAGAAATGCTGACTTCACATCCATCTGATATACTTTGAATTTCTTATAACCTGCATAAGCCAAAAACATTCTTACTGCTTCAAGTCTTGCAACAGGTGCAAACGTTTCTTCATAGTCAATACCTTCTTGCTATGAATATCCTTTACATACCAGTTTTTCTTTATTTCTTATAACTTCGCCTTGTTCATTCATCTTGTTTCAGAATACCCATTTAGTTCCAATAACATTTTTGTCTTTAGGTCTAGGGACTAATTCCCATGTGTTATTCTTCTCAATCTGATCTAATTCTTCCTTCATTGCATGAATCCAATAATCATCCATACAAACTTCATCAGTACTTTTAAGTTCAATCTAAGAAATCAAACATAATTCTTCATGTACCTTATTTCTTGTCATAACTCCTGTGTCTCTGCTTCCAATAATCTGCTCTGCAGGGTGATTTTTTGTCAAATTCTTGTTTGGTGTTGTTGCTTCAACTCTAGGTTCAGATCTCGATTCTGATCTTTGTACTTCACTTTCTTCCTCATCATGAATCTCAATCTGCAAATCATTGTTAATCTCAAAAAATCATTCAACATTCTCTTGATTAGTTCTAGGACGAGCTTCTTCTTCTGAGTCATAATCAAGTATTCTTTCCTGAATTCTGAACTTTTCATCCACTTTAACATTTGCGCTCTCAACAATAGTTTTAGTTCTCTGATTAAAACATCTAAAGGATTTGCTTTTCAATAAATATCCAAGAAATATACCTTCATCACTTCTAGGGTCAAACTTACCAATGTCATCATCTCTTTTAATATAACACTTACTTCCAAAAATTCTGAAGTATTTATTGATGGTGCGTGTCCAAACCACAATTCATAAGGAGTCTTGTTTGTATCTGCTCTGATTTGTACTCTGTTCATTGTATATACTGTTGTATTCACGGCTTCTCTCCAAAATGTCTTCGCCACATCATTCTCAAACAACATAGCTCTTGTTGCTTCAGTTACAGACATGTTCCTTCTTTCTGCAATACCATTCTGCTTAGGTGTTCTAGGGGCTGAGAGTTGCCTCTTAATACCATTCACTTCACAAAAGGTGTTAAACTCACTTGAAGTAAATTCTCCTTCTCTATCTGATCTTAAACATTTAATCTTCATTCCTGATTCATTCTCAACTCTATTTTTAAGCAATCTAAACTTCTCAAATGCTTCTAATTTTTCTTTAAGAAAAGCTACCCACATCATTCTAGTGAAATCATCAACAAGAATCATAAAATACCTTTCACCATAAAATCCACTTGTTCTGGTAGGACCACTCAATTCTGTATGAACAATCTCCAACTTTGTTGTAGTGAACTTCTTGCTAGGAAAAGAACTTTCTCTTCTGTTTCGCCATAACACATTCTTTGCATACCATGTTAGTAGGTTTCACAATCTTAGGCAAATCTCTTACTGCAAATGTAGTAGTTGCTTTCACAATGTTATCAAAATTTATGTGACAAAAGCTTTTATGCCATAACCAACTGTCATCAACTTTAGCAATCAAACATGTCATCTCAGTAGGGTTCAACTGAAAAACATTACCTCTAGTTCTTGTTATTGTACCAACCATCTTACCATCCTTATCCTTGATACTACAAGTCTTTTCTGAAAACCGTACTTGATAACCTTTATCAAGTAGCTGTCCAACACTCAAAAGATCATGTTTCAATCCATCCACAAAGTAAACATCATCAATATTAGTCTTTCCATCAAGTGTAATAGATCCAATTCCTTTTATACGACAAGGTGCATTGTTTCCAACTCTAACAATTCCTCCATCATAGTTGTTAAGCTTTACAAATTTGTTCATATCACCAGTCATATGATGTGAACAACCACTGTCTATGATCCAATCTGTTTTCTTTTCAACTTGGGACACTAAGGCTTTTTCTTCTCTAACTTCTTTTTCAGGACTTTCTTCTTTAATTGCAACAAATCCTATCTCATCACTTTCATTATCACTTTCACACAGGAATTTCTCAATACTAGCTTCAAATTCTTCATCAATAGCATAATAACATTCTTTTGGTCTTCTAGGCTTAAAGTTCTTGTATTTCTTCACTCTCTTAGAACATTTACATGCAAAATGACCATATTCTTGACAAGTCCAACATTTAAAAATTTTCTTACCTTCAGGTTCTTTCTTCACAAGAAGGGCAATTCCTTCTTCAATCTTTCTGTCTTCTTCAGATTTAGATTTGCTGCTCGCATAGTCTCCATTAACATTAACATTCCTTGTAGAAGTAGGACGAACACTCAGTGCACTAAAAGCTGTTTCAATTCTAGGCAAGTCTCCAGACTGTTTCAAACTTATCTCTGTTGATTCCAATCTTCCAGGAAGAGTCTCTCTAGTGAATTTCTCAGTGCAAGGGATAACTTGTTCTATCATCTGTGTTGTCTGCTTGAATGTTGGGGTCAAGGTTTTCAAAATCTTCCATATAATTTCATCTTCATCTTTATTTCCTTCACAAGCTTTAATACCTGCAACAATCTCTGATATTCTGCCAATATAACTTCTAACTGCTTCATCTTCCATCATTTTTGCTTCTTGAAATAGACATATCCAATTTTGTAATTTGCTTCTCTTAGCATGTTTATCACCTTCAAAAGTAGATTCCAAACATAACCAAATTTCATGAGATGTTCTTAAAGTTTTTACCTGACTGTACTCATTCTCGGGAAGTGCTGACAAAAGTACTTCTCTGGCAAGTATGTTACACATGAATAGATCTCTCTCAGTTCCAGTAGTAAAGTGTTTTGATGTTGTATTTACTTATAGTTAGATAAACAATTTGCTATTTTAATATTGCTTCAGACTATTAGGCTACTAGCCATCAACATTCCACATGAGGATGCTATTTTCACCCAATTTTCATTTAAATCAGTGAAACACGAGGACACGTCACGACCCTTGGACACCCATGTTCCCGGAACAAGGAGACAGGGATGGGGTGTCCCCCCACTGCCACTATCTTGTCACCAGAATGCTAGGATGACACAACGTCCACAAAATAGCATGGGGATGCCCAAGCATCTCTCGACTGTTCCAGGGACGTCTGCGCATTCCCTTGCGACGGACGGCGGCTTAAGTGGATTTGCAAGCAAAAACATTAAAAATGTTGCATTTCCAAGGGTTTTGAAACATGTCAATTTTGGGAATAGAATGCTTCAAAAATAAAGAATCCAAAGGCCACGCAAGAGGGAAAATGTGCCTCACAAGGGGTGTTGCCCCTTGACCTCATTGGGGGTGTGCCACCCCCAAACCCCTGCATTTGACCCAAGCTGATGTTTTTAAAAACACTTTATTGAGTTCCAGTGAGGAGTTTGCCTTGAGGGATGATTAGAGGGCTCCCTTCACTACATTTTGACATTTTCTACTTGTTTTGATATTATGCTACGCATTGTAATCATCTTTATGATCTTTTTGATATAATAGAAATCTTCCATTCGTCGATAAAACAATTTCATTTATCGAATTGAAATTTAATTTAGGATTCTAATATTCTATTGATATTCAATGTTCAAGCATTTAGAATTCGCAATTTTGTTTTTTTACTTCTTATACATCATTTCATAACTAGCAATTCAAGTACTATATGTATAGTATACAGTATATTCAGCATCGTTCCCGCCACCCCCCCAATCGTCCCCAAACTTAGGCCCTTTGTCCCCCTGTCCCGAAAATCTGTCCTAACATCCCACTATCCCCGATGGGCGGTGTAACGCTGATTTAAATCAATCAAATATATCTAGACTTAGCTTGTTTCTTTCGTGTACTCATTTATTCATTCATTGGATGCATTTCCTCATTGAATTTTGCAAAATAATGCATTTCTAATTAAGTTTAAGCAAATTTTTAAGTTGCTGAGTTTTTTGTTGACTTTTTTTTTCAGGCCTTGGCGAGTTTTTGCTTTTGGTGAGTTTTTCAATTATGGGTCCATCCACTTCAGGAATGACCAGTCCCTAGCCTTAAAGTGCATTGATTACTCTACAAATGTGACCAACAACTTTGGAACCTAACAAATGGAGGGCCCTTATTTCCTTAAGGTTGTTGATTGTTAAGGGCACCACAAGGATGTTGGTTTTTAGATTTTTTAGATCAAAGTCCTTAGAGATGCTATTGAGGAGGTTGTGCCAATAAATGTGGTGCATGTTATAAGAAATGCAACATATGTGTGCAAAGTTGCAGTAAATTGGTTGGGGTGACTTACAATCATACTTGGTGGCCTCCTTGTGTGCATGCATGAATAATGCACTCAATGACATGGGCAAAACCAGACAGATCAAAGAAGTGGTAACTAATGGTTAAGATATGCAAATGTTTATCTTTTGGTCATTGTAATAAAGTTTAAACCCTTTCAAAATTCCACATTTACCTAATAATCAAAAAAATAATAAATTCCAAAATCATTCAATTATATTGTTATACAACTCAGACTTTTGTAGCAATTGTATCTTGAAACACATGTTACTCTTAGGATTCCAGATCATTCCATTAATATTTTGAAACCCCCAATGAATTTATAGGTTACCAACCTTCATCAAAAACAGAAAAAAAACATATTGTTAGCAAAGTATATTCTTGACTTCAAAAATTTCATATCCAGGTTTTAATTTTCATCCAGTAAAAGGTCATTATTGGGTGTAAAAGTAATTAACCAAATCAAAATCTTTATAAATTAGTTATAAATGATTACCTTAACAAAAAAGTTTTAAGTAAACTTTAAACATCCTATCTTAAGGATACATTTGCTACTATGACAAAGAGCACAATTTAAAGACCTAATTTAAAATTTTAAAATCCTAGGAAACATGAAAACTGAAGATACCTTTGAAAACTTTGCTGCATCTGGCCTCAGCTTCAAAAAGTCAGTATGGAGAATCTCCACATCTATAAAAGTAGCTTAAGGAACAAAGTAGCTGCTATCCACACAAATAATTTCAAAAACATAAATCAATAAAATTAAATCTCTCTCTAGTTATCATTGTAGAGCTTGTTAATGTGATTCAATTATGGCCACCACTCCTGTTTTTATTCACCAACATCCCATACACCAGATTAAACTAATGGAATCAGAACATAAATTAATAATCTATACATACAGGATATTCATAAAACTGCTTTCCGTTGCCATTATGGTCATTATGAATTTTTCGTCATCCCTTTTGGTCTAACAAATGCTCCAGCAACATTTCAGTCTTGTATGAATCATATTTTTAACAAGCAACTGCGGAAATTTTTGCTCGTTTTCTTTGATGATATACTGATTTATAGTAAGACTTGGGAGGAACACCTGAGACATATTGATGAGATTTTGAGTATAATGGAATCAAATGCCAAAGCCTCTAAATTTGAATTCGGTATAACATAAATTTTGTATTTGGGCCATATGATCAGTGCTAACAGTGTGCAGGTACATCAGGAGAAGATTAGAGCCATTTTGGATTGGCCTCCTCCTCAGAATCTTTCTGAATTAAGAGGTTTTTTTGGTTTATGCAGTTATTATCAGAGGTTTGTTAGAGGGTTTTCACAGCTTGGGGCACCACTGACAGATCTTACTAAAAAGGGTGCATTCAGGTGGTGGACTGGGGAAGCACAACAAGTATTTGACATACTCAAAGAGGTAATGAGTTCTTGCCCAGTGCTTGCACTTCCAGATTTTACGCAGTCTTTTGTATTAGAATGTGATGCATCAGGTGAGGGAATAGGAGTTGTTCTAATGCAAAATAAACATCGTATAGCTTATGAAAGCAGGAAACTCAATAGTGCTGAAAGGTTGTATTCAATATATGATAAGGAAATGTTGGCAATTATGCATGCTCTGGCTAAATTTAGACAATATTTGGTTGGTGGTAAATTTGTGGTTAGAACGGATCATAATAGTTTGAAATATTTCTTGAGTCAGAAGGATTTGAATGACAGGAAGCAAAAATGGGTCAGTAAGATTCAAGCTTATGATTTTGAGATTGAATATGTCAAGGGTAAGAATAATGGTGTAGCTGATGCATTATCCAGGAAACCTGAAAGTGAAATAAATGCTTTATCAGGGGTAACAGATGATTGGAAATCATTTTTATTAGTGGAATATTCTAAGAATTCATTTGCCTGTGATTTATTGGATGGAAATGTTCAGGATGATAGATACAAGATTGTGAATGATGTTATTTACTATAAATACAGAATTTCCTTAGTTCCTGGTTCTAAATTAAAATTGTGAATCCTACAGGCAATTCATGATTTATCTTTGGCAAGCCATCCAGGATATTTAAAAACTTACAAGCAAATTCGTGAACGTTTCACTTGGAAAGGACTCAAGGATGATGTGTTACGATACGTCAAGGAATGTACTACATGTCAGCAGAATAAAAATGAGAATTCATATCCGGAAAGTATATCCATAGATTTAATTACAGGATAACCCCAGGCTCAGGGTAAAGATTGCATCTTCGTTGCAGTTGGTAGATTAACAAAATTTGCTCATTTCGTTGCTATCACTACAGAATTTAAGGCTTCTCAGATTGCAGAATTATTCTTCAAAGAGGTATTTCGTTTACATGGATTACCAAAGAATATAATCAGTGATCGAGGTAGTAGGTTTCTGAGCATTTTTTGGCAGGAGTTGTTGAGACTGACAGGTACGGAGTTCAATCACAGCACCAGTTGCCATCCACAAACCGACGGCCAAACACAAATAGTAAATAAATGGATTGAAGATTACCTTCACAACTATGTTGTTGGACATCAGAAAGCTTGGGTTAGATGGCTCCATTTGGGAGAATATTGTTACAACACAACCTATCATATGTCTATCAGTATGCCGCCATTCAAGGCATTATATGCGTATGACGCGCTCTCTTTTGTTGATCTTGCCTTTGATAGCAGTAACGTACCCAAATCCCGGGATTGGCTTCAAGAATGTCAGGACATTTTGAAAACACTTACAGGGAATTTGCAATGTGCACAGAACAGACAAAAGGTTTATGTAGATAAGAAACGTGTGGAACGTAGCTTCGCAATTGTAGACTTGGTGTATCTTAGATTACAACCGTATCAGCAGTCATCCCTTAAGCGTAGCGGGGCTGAGAAATTGAAGCCATGGTCCTTATCAGATTGTCCGGAAAGTTGGTGTTGTAGCATACGAGTTAGACTTACCAATTGGTAGCAGAATGCACAATGTATTCCACATTTCTTGCCTCAAGGAAGCTATAGGTCAGCAGGTTACAGTATCCGATGATTTACCTCCTTTGGATGATGAGGGAAAATTAGAGTTGCTTCCAGAAAAGGTTTTGGATTCCTACGAATGGAGGTTGCGCAGCCGTCTTATCAAAGAATATTTGATCCAATGGAAAGATTCGTTGATCGATGATGCTACTTGGGAGGGTGAACACATCCTTCAACACCCCAATTTACAATTGCTTGTGGGCAAGCAATACGGGGAAGGGGAGACTGTGATATCCCCCAAAACAAATCTTATTCCAATAATAAATTCTTTGTGAAGACTTTAATTATTTATTATTACCATGGTTCATTCCACTAATAATATATAATTAATGAAGAGTTTTATATTAATGAGGAGTTTTATATTTTTATTAGTTATCGAAACAAACTAATAACTAATCTAAGGTCTCTTACGGGATTTCCTCTAAATAAATACAGGCACCTACGTTAGAGAAGGCATGATGGATATTTGATTCAGATTTGAGGAATTGTTTTGGCATATCGTGCAGCTTTAATATCCTCCTTTCGTCAACAAACCTGGCCTATTGGAGGAAGCAAACAAACGGTGAAACGTGTCGTGTATATTGAAGAAAATCTATTCCAGCGTTGGTAAGCAAAGAGAGTGGTGAACGACCAAGGTTGGACATGCTCAGTCACACCGTGGAGATTGAACGCGGATGCACGCGTGGAGACTCAAAGAAGAAGAAAGGACCACGTGAATTTATGAAGCGGTTTCCCTTAGCCCATTCCGGCTAATGTTATTTATTGTGGAGTCGTGCGTCAAGGAAAGGCACACTCACACATTTGATAAGTAAGACTGTGATTACGGTGACCAGATGGTGAAGACAAACCTGGACGGGTAACGTGTGAGCAGAGACTTCCACATAAGCACAATTTCAGCACACGTACTTATCGATTCATGTTTAGGAAACTATACACTTGACAGCGGTGTTATTCTGAAGACGTGGATGCAAGCAGGAGACTAGGGAATGACTTTCACAGAAATATGAATTACCTTCTGCCAGGTGCACGATATCTCTTCCAAACATAAAATACGTCAATACAGTATTGTAACCATGAAATAAATCTGTGGATTATATTAGAATTCTCTCAAATATTTTTAAGTTTGTAACTGTGGAACTATTAAAGAATAAACAGATATTGAATTGGCAAATTCAGTGAAGAAATTATGTCTGATTTGGGTAGCCAAATGTTTGACAAAATGGTAATGTTGAGTCTACATGGTCTGTGTTGCAACTTTAGTAGGAATTAGAACGGGTTTTTACATAATTTGGATCACTTTAAGGTCGGCTAAGGCATCTAGGAGGACATGTAGCTTTCAACATCATTGAACAACACTTATTGAAAATACAATAAGTGAGGACAAAGATGCTTAAATGAAGCAAAATTCAGATTTCTTGAATTTAACCAGCAGTCCCTTATCATCACATGAGCAATGCATTAAGGAGAACCAAGAGTGGGTTGGTAAACACATGGTTGAACTTGGAAATGTCGATTGCCCACGGTCTGATTTCACAATAGCACTTGAACAAGAGCATGAGGTGAAAAACCCTATTCACAATCATGTCAAAAATCATTTCTTTAAGCATGATTATGGTGGAAGAAATGTTGTGGACGAAGCTGTAGACAAATCAAAACTTTTGCTTCAGAAGTCATATCCCTCAGAAGGACAGTTAAGGCTAAATGAAGACATGATTGTTGCATCTCTCACTCACATTGATGATACCCATCGAATAATGTCAAATCATTTGTGGAAAGCACAAGGAGACGTATCTCTTGCAAATTTACAGGTTCTTAGAGAAGCTATGGTGGTGATGAAATCAAACTTCCTAACCTACTTGGTGATAGAGATCATCTCCTCCAGCTCAATGAGATATATTCCAATGCATTGAGAGGAAAAGAAGATGATGTAGACAAGCTCCCCTGTGAGCTTAAGATTGCCATGGATTCGTTGAAAAACACTCAGATGGCCCTTCAAAAATCGTAAAATCATGTTAATGAGCTTGGTGTGGAGTTGACCTTGACACATTCTTCAGTCATCGAAACATCTTTTGAAGCCTTAGCTAAGGAAGGGGAACATAATGCTAGAGTGGTTGACATTTAGCAAATGGTTGAGGGGATGGAGGATTTAGTTTGTAGTCATCAAGAGGATGCATGTAATTTTAAGTTATATGCTTCTTTGGGAGTTGATTTAGAATGGGAGAAATCTCCTTATGCTTAGACATCTCTTCATGAGGAGGATGACTCCCTGATTGAGTTTGACGCTTCCCTAAATCATAAAGTTCTGATTTTCTCCTTGTTGACAATTATTTCTTGGTTGGATTTGGTGCTGCCAGAAACTTAGAAAGCTCTGGTTTTCTGATTGATAGCAGTGATTTCTTGTTCAGACTTCATCCTCTGCTTGTTGTTAGTGATTTCTTGATTGGGTTTGCCTAAACTTAGAAAAATCTGATTTTCTGATTTTGGACAAAAGCGCTTTAGTTGGGACAATCGACATCCATGAGGAGGATGGTTACTAGTGGGGTACGCACCTTGGGACAACAAAGGTCAATGGCACACCTATCATCATGATAACCAAAAGGATGGAGGTTCAAATCAAGCTTGAAGCATGTGACTTTCAGTTAGAGACGTCTCTTGGAGCAGCGCTTGAGGAAGGACCTTCCACAACGAAGGAAGGAGTGTTTGAGGCTCTTGAGGGCACCACAAATCAGTGTGATTGCCATTCTGATTTGTAGCTTGGCAACAACGGTTGTAATGAGCCTGACCTGGCTCTGCTATGACTTAATAGATTTTGCAACCACAATAAATAAACTTGCCAGACGTATCTCTTTATTTATATAATCAACTTCAAAATATAATTTTCAATCCATGAACATCATTATTTCCAGCATGTTTATTATTGAAAGCGTCTGATTCTAGATTCACACTGTAATAAGCCCAATCCGTCTCTACTGATAACTCAAATTGGTTTTTGCTCGAAGATACAATTTGTAGCAAGAACTCCTTTATTTAATATATTCAGTTTCAATTTAGTGTTTCTCAGCATACACAACTATTTCTAATTGCCTATTT
>MU226603.1:430479-455760 GCA_018584345.1 Thuja plicata
TTTAAGTTATATTCAATAAAGGGTGCATGAAATAAGTTTTAAATTGTTAAAATCTCTAAATTTTAAGGGTTTTTTAAATTTGCCGATTCATGGGCGATTCGCGATTCGATTCGGCCTTGCCAATTCCAAGACAATTATGATTCTTGTTTCTTTGATACAAAGATATAATCATTACCACTACCACTTACAAAGACATCAAATACAATAATAGCCAATAAAGAATAAGAGACAGAAATATCAAATCTAACCATTTATTGGTGTTGCATAGCCCTGTGGGTACATTTTGAGAAATAAGTATTATATTCAGCTTCACTGTTATATGCACTCAGAACTCCACGATTTAGAGTTTCATCTAGACCAACCTCTGACTGTCATGTAAATTCACTATATATATATATATATGATTGATGTAGCAGCACCAAATGTAGTTACAGATTTTAACCTCCAAGCTCTGTCAGCATATTTCCCAAAACTTTCAATTCATCAACAGGCTCACAGCACACTAGGAATTGTTACAGCAAAGAAAGGCTTCTAACTATGCCTACGCCTGGTAACTGGAAAAGACCAGAGGATTCCAAAATTCAGTTCAGTTTCTTCACACGTAGTTGTACACAGAAATGGTAAAATGCCTTCAATTAGACTCCCACATATTTGCACAAGAAACTTCGCACCAAACTTTAATGCCTTCAAGCTTTGACGCATGGCAATGGAACCGAATCAACAAGAAAATCATTTATACTCATGGACGACTATGGTTCACCACATCACCAAAGTATTCTACACTAAGCATCCATGGACATGTGCGGCTAGATTCCACTGGTAAAAAACTATCAAACGACACCAAGCACGACCTGCAAAAAGTCTCAAAACCCTCCTGAATCCTTGTGCACGTCTTTTGCAATTAATAGGCTCGAATCCACCTGTGAAATGAACAATGGAGTACGACTTTGACTTTGAAGTGATTTCTTCCTGTTTTGGCAAACCAGATACGCATCCAAATCACACAAACCTCTAGGGTTTTTGTCCTAGGGTTAGAGGTGGTCGCACGGTGATGCTCAAAAAGAGTTGCAATAAAAATAAAACCATAATAATGAATCAAAGATATCCCCCAAAGCCTTGATGCCCCTCTTTAATATAATTTATTATTTTCAACAATCGACTTCCTCATAGAATATTAACATTTAAATGTTAAATGTCTCACATATGCTGCCCAACACAAATATTTCAACCTTAGCTTTAAAAAAATAATTCATTTAAGTGCTTGGTCGCCCATATCATCTTAATATTAAAATGAGCCTTTTATTAATTAACTATGGAAAAATTATAATTTTCACCTTAGCCTTGGTCCATATTGAATCAATGACTTTATTCCCTTCTAAATTTATTTGGTCCATATCTGTTTCAGACCCAACATCAAATTGACAGAGAGCACAAGATTTGTTAGCATTGCAGCATTGGGGAGGTTGAGTCTGAGGAGCATTTCATCTTTCATTGTCCTTCGTACTACGAGATCAAAGGGAGGTTCTACTGCCAATTTAGGGAGGCGCAGTCGCTCTCCACATTTTTCAAATATATGGACCAGAGATGCCTTGCCCTTTACTTTCAGGAAGCTCTTAGCCTTCAGGACCACACACTCCAACAACAGCATCCTGCAACGCCTCCACCCTGTTAGCTTATTACTTCCTTCTTCACAGGGCTTCATTCAGCCCTGTTAGTTGTCTCACATATGCTGCCCAACACATAAGTATTTCAACCTTAGCTTAAAAAAATTAATTCATTTAAGTGCTTAGCTGCCCATATCATCTTAATATTAAAATGAGCCTTTTATTAATTAACTATGGAAAAATTATAATTTTCACCTTAGCCTTGGTCCATATTGAATCAATGACTTTATTCCCTTGTAAATTTATTTGGCCCATATCTGATTCAGACCCAACATCATGTTGATAGAGAGCACAAGATTTGTCAGCATTGCAGCATTGGGGAGGTTGAGTTTGAGGAGCATTTCATCTTTCGTTGTCCTTCATACTACGAGATCAGAGGGAGGTTCTACTGCCAATTTAGGGAGGCGCGGTCGCTCTCCACATTTTTCAAATATATGGACCAGAGATGCCTTGCCCTTTACTTTCAGGAAGCCCTTAGCCTTCGAGACCACACACTCCAGCACCAACATCCTGCAACGCCTCCACCCTATTAACTTATTACTTCTTTCTTCACATGGCTTCATTCAACGCGCGGTACCAAGCGTCGGCTAGGGCCCGCTCTTTATTCCAGATCGGTGAGGCCTAGGACAGGTTCCTTTCTCCAGCAGCCATCCTCATCAAGGATCACTTCAAGGCGGCCCATGGTTTTGACTAGTCCTATTGCTTATCCATCAATTCGGAAGTTTTTCATGGCTGTTCGAAACCCTTAATTGGGTTCAGGAGGTTTACCTTTCCATTGGGCACTTCTCTCTGTTTTTGTTTTCATTTCAGTTGTTGCTTTCTTCTGAGGGCACTGTTTGGTGTCCCTGTTGCGGGTTGGGCCCTTTTTTATGTACTTGGCAGTCTCTTTGACCCTTTGTTGTCTTTTGTTGCACATTAATAGATTTATCTTATTTTATCTTATCTAGCCTCCGAGATTAATAAAGGCTAGCAAAATAAATCTTGGTTGAGCATTAAACAGGAAGGAATATTACAGATAGTAATGAGGAATCTCCCACATGGGTACTCAAATTTTTTGTGAAGAATAAATTGAAGATTTTGATTTCGTACATCAGACCTTGGAGGATGTAAAGAAGTTACAATGAGCATGTGGTGGATGGTTACAAAGAGACGAACATTTAGTCTTGTGTGGACATGGAGAGAGGTATATGTGTATGCATCATGAGGTTCATGAGTTTTTTTCTTTTAGAGAGCCCTTTGAAGGAGGGGGTAGTCGAGCACACACTTGGTAGATCAGCCACTAGTATTACATCCGTACATGTTGCGGGAGACATAAGTGATTCAGTTTCGGTTGGCTCCTTGGTCTTTTATGAAAGTTTGACGAGATGCCTCTTTTAGAGGGCACTGGCTATGGGGGGCCATAATGCACCCATTTGAAAACACAAAGTAGAAAACACAGTGTTGCGGAGTGTTGAAAAACACATAAAATTGTTTACTAAGTAGCACTGTGTGTTTAAATAATGTTGTGTGGTTTTACACTTTACAATACTATGTTTTCTAATATGTTGTTTTCTACTTTGTGTTTACAAACGGGTGCATTATGGCACCCCTCATAGTCAATGCCCTTTTAGAGGCCCTTATGATCGACCTCACGTCTTTTGCAGTATGCATTGATGATGTTGGAGGTCCATTGATACACTTCTCTCTTATGAAGCATTGTTGGAGTATGGAGCTTCCCACTTTGTAGGGCATGGGACATGCATGATCGATGCTTCTCATAGTGAATGGCATCTTCGTGGAGAAAGTAAGTTGCAGCTGAGCCTTGAGATTTCAGATTGTGTCTTTGGGACAGCAGCTAATTAGTATGAGAACGTGACGATTTGGGATACGGGCATTAGCATGCTTGATGCTTTGCGTCATTGGCATCATGATAAGTTGCTTCTAAGCTCCCGACATGGCAATGTTTACATCAAAGTAGAGGAGCGGAAGCTTGTTGGAGATTTGCTCAATATTGTAGGATTTCTTCAGCCTACTTCCAAGAGAGCTATGGAGGAAGCACTTGCAATCACGATGCAGCATAGAGACTTCAGCAGATATACATACTGGCATCCACATTTGGTTTGGGATCCAGGAACTCGTCAGAGGGCGATCAATTTGATGGATTGCTTCAGGGCAAGCGATCTTTGGGCCGACAGGATTATCATGTCCCTTTAATTAACAATTTGACCCCGTCCCTTAGGCCCATCCTATTTGTAACTTGTGCACAACCCTTAGCATGGACCTATTTCAAATTATCATTTTCTGGTGCCATTCTAAGCTGGTCCACCAGCTTGTTTCAAATTACTTAAGCATCATACATATATCAGCTTTGGGGAGAGTGTCATGGTCATCAAACTTCTCACTGTTTTTCTACTTGCAATTACAATTTGAAATTGGATTTCTGCCCCTTGCAGTTTTGAAGGTGTAAGACCCTCCCTAGTCTACAGAATCAATTTTGTGAATTCTCCATTGGAGACAAAATTGTAATTCTGAGATATTCTTTCCTTTCAGAAGTTGACAAATGTAATCGATAATTCAATGTCAATGAATTCTCTATTTTGGCTCCTATATATTCTGATGTATATTTGCTCATAACATTCAGAGGCAATATCAAATTAAATATTATTGTTTGAAGTGACCCATAATAGTTGGGGATAGAGGTTTTGTCAGTCATACATAAGAGTCAAAATAATCCCAGTCGCAACATCTTCAAAACCAATAATCCTTAACGCGCTAAGCTATCAATATTCAATGATGAGATACACTATTGGCGAAATATATACATCTGGCAATCGTTGAAGACTAGTATTGAGGAAAGTAATAATATAGCCGATGAGCATCTGAAGAACTAATATAATCCAACATTTATGTCAAAATAATCAAATAACATTCTGATCACTTTATAAGGTACAAGATTTGTGGGAATGATTATCTCCACCATAGGTTCAATATTTTCCTTGTGAAGGATTATTCTATAATGAGCCAACAAGCGATACTATATACGAACTGATACCTTTGTCATCAGAACACTGAAGCTCGGACCTATCTCAGAAGGTTGTCTATTGGCGAAACATATACCAATCACAAGCCATCACCATATTTCCGGAGTAATGCGACACATGATTATTCATACATAGGTGACTCATATTCTTGGTTGGGTTCAATACTTAGCATCGATATGTTTAGGCAAAGTCTTGTGGAGTCAACCCTCTAAATTGGTCTCTTCAGACGTCACAAACTCCTCATCTTGAGACCGGAGTTATGTTGGTAGCATCTTCTTGAGTTGGGAAATAACGATATTGAAGCCAGCATAAGAACAGTGAGAACATAAACCTCTAATCATCATTGGAAAAACATTATAGTGAGCACACCTCCTAATGGGGTCATGAGTCATGAAGCTACACATATTCTTGAGTTACTTTTCAAATCAAAATTTATATGCTATTGATTCATTTTTTACTCTTTCTAGTATTAGAATTGTTTGGTTGTTGTTGGTTATGTATATGCAATATAAGATCATATTGTTGCAGTATTAGTCCTTGTAACTAGATGAATGATTTGTTGAACACAATTCAGTGCTGAGAGTGGGGGGTGAATAAGCACACTTAAAAATTGAAGTGTGTTATCTAAGATCTAAAATTATTTCAATCGACAATTAGTATAATATAAAATAATAATTCTAGATACATGAACACATATGAACACCAGATTTACGTGGAAAACCCAATATGGGAAAAACCATGGTGAGAAATGTGCTCACAATATCCAAATATCTAATTACAATGTTTTAGGACATAAGCCAAGGAACTCACTGTCCATGCCAATTTAGGCACACTACCAAGGATTATACTAATCCTTAATGAACAAAAAATAGAAAACTCACTAATTCAGCAAGTATAAAACTGAATCTCCTAGTCAATCATAAAGACCTTCTAGTCTAAATCTTCAACCACCTTCTCAATTCAGCCTTGTTCGCACGGTCTTGCCTTCACACTTGAATTATACAAACTTTGCAGTCATTCTCACACTCTCTCATCATTCTCAATCCTTTCCAACAAAATATATAGTGATTTGTCCATCGAAAACATCAAATTCGGCCACAAGAAAATAGGCATTATTAATACAAGGTCGGCCACCTTAAATAGAAATACTCAATGCGGTCCACTCCTGGAAATAAGGAGGACCCAAATACATCCTAAAAGATCTTTATCAAATGATATAGTCAACCCATAAGCATTGCAAATCCTTCCAAAGTCAAACTCAAAGGTAACATGTGAAAATACATTAAAAACAGGTTATCGGTCGACCGAAAAACATTCTCCAATGCATCAAGCACAATCCAAAGCACGACACTTCATGACAAAAGCATCTTAAGTCTCTTAGCTCCTCTCTTGACCTATATCCGAACCCAAACAACATGAATCAAGACACTCCAAATAGCTGAGAAGGCCAAAAGCCAACACAGGCAGCAAAATAGCGCATGTGAACACAAATCTACACCTACAGAGAAAACCTCAGGAGATCTCTGAACTGAAACACCACACAAACCATCTAGCCAAGTCCACCAAACCGCATACCCTCAAATACCTTTGCGGAGCAACACAAGTCATTCTCCAAGCCTATCCAAACCATCTTGATAGCCAACCAAATTGTCAACCAAATAGCGCATCATATCTTCGTCAAATAATCAATTTGGGAACCTATAATATGATAGTGCAATATTTACAGTAACCAGCCATAAAGTCCGGAGACACAAGCATCCAACATCCCAAGACAATCTCCAATAAGATCTTCAAATACTCTTTCCTGAATATTCTAGTCTTTTGGATAAGTCACAAGCTTCCTTAACCATTATTCAAATATTATTCATCAATCAATGTTATAGCCTCAATAACTTCCTCGATCTTCTTTTCAAATCTTCTTCATCAATCAATGTCATAGCCTTAGCAAATACCTATCCTTATATTAATGCCACACCAAAGATGGTTGACATCAATGACAACACAAATCATAATCCTAACATGATTCAAGCATGTAAGCAACTTCAAATACTAACAAGGTCAAAATAAGAGTTACAACTGACAAACAAATTGTTTGACAATAATACTCAATCATATTGTGGTAATTGGTACAAGATTTCCCCTAGAGATATTTCAATGAGTCAATTTTGAGTATGTTGTAGAGCATGTGCATTGTATATAATATATATGGATAATTGAAGCATTATTGATAAGATTATGAGCAATGTTCCTCTCTATTTGTAGTTATTAATTTTATTTTGACTGATATTAACTATAGTTTTTATATCTTTAGTACAATAGTATAAATGTGCATATTTGATGCAATAAATGTTTTTTGTTACTATACAAGATGTGATATACTTATTGCCCCTTTTTGGAGCATGTGATGGTTATGGTAAGGTCAAGAGTGGATTGTTGTGGTCAACAATCATAACAACCTTGTGTCCATTTATGTACTTGTTGCTACATTCAAAGATCTATAAACATGAGTCAATCTTGAGAATGCCATAGAGCATCTGCATTGTGTACATGGATAATTGAAGCATTATTGATCAGATCATGAGCAATGTTCCTCTCTAACTGTAGTTTTTATTTTTATTATAAATGATTTTAATTGTAGATTTATATCTTTAGTAGAATAAATTAAATGTACATAATTGATGCAATAAATGTTCTTTGTTAAGCACTTCAATGTAGAATTACACAACTACATTTTGTGCACTGTTACCATAGCAAACCTACAGGCGACATCAACCATTTAAAGTTAGACCTATGCCGAAATCATAATTTGTCCAGGATTTAGAACATGATATCAAGAAATATCATCAAATTAAAAATCGGTAAAACCAAGAAAAGATAGAAGAATATAACTCAATATAACAAATACATTGGGATGTTACCTACAATACTTTTGCTACCAAGGAACTACAGCCGATTGAGACAGAGTGAAAAGCTAGCAGATCTTCATGGTTATGGCTTTCCTAATATCTCTTCTCTAAATGCTCAACGTAGCTCCATTCAACAATTCCAAAATACAGAAGATCAAAATGAGTAGTGATTCACACCTTTGATAGGTGGGATTTTAGCCAAAATAACTTATATTTTCTTAGCATTTTAATTCTCACTTTTTACTGTGAGACTAAACAGAATAGATGTGTTGTACAGTAACTATTCAAATTATAAGGGGAAATGTTAGCTCCAAAAATTCATGCTCCCTTTTCTGATTCATTTCAACATTATTGGGAACTACAATTTTCTTTGAGAGCACCAACTTTTTCTAAAAAGAAATTCGAATTGTGGCAACAAGTTCTTGGAGCCAAAACATTCACAACAATACTTTATGTGCGCAAATCCAACATTATGAGACCATTCCAAACTTGTTGGAGACGTCCATCATCCTTCGATAATTTATACGCTACGTAGAGACAGAACTGTATAGAGTTTTGGATGTGGCGGGCTCATAGTCCAAATTTCGTTTTTCGTGGACTAATTTGTAGATTCCTGCATTATAGTTTGCCTTGGAAATTCGCTCCATGGCTTTGATTTCCATAACAGTTCAATTTGAAGGTTTTTGCAATGGCTTCAACATGATTTCCAATCACAAGCAAGGTGGTCTGTAAGCTTACAACAGGGCGCAGAGCTTTCTAATTTCATATTCTTTTGGGGTATTGTTATGTATTATCCCATTGAGAAGATTCGACTAAGAAATGAATATAGGTAGATTTATCATTTTCTTTCAATTCACAAAAGGGTCAAGGCAATTTAAAATTTTAAAGGGCTTGAACACACTTATTCATGGGTCGATGGATCTAGTAGTGACATCCGTTGGTTTCTCTAAGTAAGGAGTTCATGGTATTCAATTCTGCTAACTTGCAATTTTGTTTGTTTGGTTGCTTTAATTATTAAAATTTCATGGGTTGATTACAATTTCAGATTCATTCAAACTTTCAAACTGAAGTGAAGAAAACATTGAGGTGATGCTTGCAATTGTCTTTGTGTGCTTTGTAGGGCCAATGCTTTGTTAATTGTACGAGTCAGCATTTGAGATCTATTAATTTTGGAAAATTTGTCTGATAACAGATTAAGGCCGAATTAATATGCTGGCAGTTTTTTTTTTTGTTTTTTTTTTGTGAATCTGATAATTTAGCAACCAGAGAACATTGAAGTGATCTTTCAATTACTCGTCTACCTAGTAGGTTAAAGAACACTGAGACTCAGCATGCATGATCCATTAATCAATCGACCATAACTTATCACCAAATCTGTTAGAAGTGCAGTTTGTCACCGCAGTAATTGCAGCCTATTTTCAATTTCCCAGTAATTAATTAACTAGTGGAATTGATATTGGTGGTGAACAATTGGTACTTAGAACATGGCCACTACAAAATGCATGGGGGTTGCTTTCGAATCCTTCTTTCTGATTCCACCAGTGAAATGGCCTCTAATTTCTTTGTTATCAACTTTACTGTTAAGCTTTAAGCAGCTTTTGCTTTAGGCTTAATAAGTTTGTGCTTTATTTCTTTGCAGGTGTGTTGGCTGAGCATAGAGTAGCCTTTTTAGAGAAGTATTCCTGTGGCAGAAAATGAATTATTCAGGTTTGATGGTTATTTATTGCAATTTTAGGTGGAGTTAGTGGTTGGATCTTGTAAATATTCAAAAAACAACCTTATGCACGGCAAGATAAGTGTGAAATTTTAAATTAAAAGTCGGTTATAAACAAGTACCTTTAGCATTTGATAGTGACCATGGTTGTGGTGTGCTATGGGGGCATACATGGAATGGATGTCCTAGAAGAATTCACAGTGCAAGAAAATTCCTCAAATAAAATCAAAGGATCACAAAAGCACCATCGGACACTAGGCATCAACTATCAAGGAAGTCAATATGAGCATAACTTTGGAGGGTTTAAAATGGCACTAGGTTGTTGTTTAGTCATGGCATGGTAGATACATTACAGAAAAGCAATCTCATCTTACAAAGAGGTCTCAAAAAAGCGCCTCTAGGCATTCAATATGTGACCACAACTGTGTAGTGCTATTGAGGCATTAATTATGTGGATGTACTAGAAGAATCCAAGGTTGCAAAGAAACTCACTTAAATGCTTAGCTAGAGTATCATTACACTATGCATCATATATTGCGGACTCAATGGTTGACACAAACATAACCTTTGAGGGTATAAAATGGCACTAGATTGTTATAGAGCCTTAGAAGTCACACTCAATTATATTGAATAGGCTAACTCAACATGACAAGAAAGATTGTGTTTGAATTGATCAATCTACAATAATATTGTTAACAACAAAGAATCCAAGATAGATCACAATAGATTACTCATGAAGTCATAGAAAGGTTAACCCAAATTTCAGAGGCATTTCTTGTTTACTCGGCAGTTGCAGCAACTAGTTTCCCATTCACTCCAATAAGATAGAATGCTGACTATAAGGACACCTAAAGATGATTGTTGCATTTGTGGCGCGATTGCACTTAGAGTAATTTCATGTTAGGACTTAATCAAGCTCTTTGAGCCTCATATACCATTGGTTTTGGTTCTATATAGAAGTAAACTGCCAATAAAAATACAAAATCATTTAGATCATATTTGATTTAGTCACTGGGAGCAAAGGGGAGATTAAATATTGTTGGATATTGCTACATTGTTGTTAGGAGGTTGTGTTTATGATAGTTGCGGGGATATAAATAGAGATATTATTGTAAACTTTGTAACCGTTAATAGGCAATGCTTAGGTTATCAATGGTAATATTCTATTGTTTGCAGATAGTTATGTGGTATTGTCAACATTTATTGATTTTTGTCAAGATAAACAACCCCATGATTGGGAAGTGGACCCTCCCATATGTTTCATAATTGTTAATCGAATTATATCTCCAGTGGATCTGAGATTCTTCAAAAGCCAAAATCTCCACCACATCCGCCAAGTTCCATCAGCACGAAACCATTTGAATGCAAGGGGTGGTTCACAAGCTTTCAATCTGGCTTGTCCTCTTTTGCTACTAAGCCACAGAAGTTAACATTTTCTATTATTCACAATGGTGGATTATGATCCTATTTTTAATAAACTAGAAAGCAGTATACTCATCATCATATTGTTTCATAATGCAATAATACTACATGTCTGCTGATAAAAGGACATATGTTGAGCATCATTTAGTTCCCATATAGCATTATACTAGCAGCACATCATTTACTTTGATCTCAATTTAAACAATATTATAACAACTACAAAAAGATACTGAGAGCTCCTGAAAGTTTCACAGTTTCTCTCAACCTCTTTGATCTTTGATCGTTCAGCTCACATGCAAAAACTTTTCCCCTTCCTTTCATAAGCCCAGCCAATTGGATAGTCTTATTCCCTGGTGCAGCACAAGCATCAAGAACCTTCAAAAAAAAGGAATAACAAGTTAAAGAAGCAGAAGGTTAGCATACAAATCCCAAAAACAAATCATCTGAGGAAATTAACATCAACATTCCTCAGAAAGCATGCAAGATGAAGGATAAAAAATGTGGAACGTTATATTGGCATGGTTTAGGCAACATCAAAGCTCTAATCAGCAATTACAATATAAGTTTGTTTTCTAAGGTCGGCAAATGATGCAATTTAAGGAAAATGCATCTTATATAGGAAGTTGGCATTGCAGTTGTTAATACAAAGGTCCAATGTACATTGTAATGGAATAACCAAGCAAAATGTTATTTTTTTCTAAGCTCATTAGAATTACATATATCAAAGACCATTTGAGCACTCCAGCTTGTTATAATATTATGGATTTAATCTCACTTGCCCATTATTTTGCTTTTGGACTCCAATTCCATGTTCTAGTTGTTCTTTCAGTAATAGAATATATCAAATACAATTTTTCATCTGATGTTATAAATGTGTGGAAGTGGTGCACCCTTGGCACATCAAGAAAGAATGCTTCACAAGTTGAACTACATCCTCTTACCGATTCAATCTAGAATGCGTCAAATGAAAGCCCAACAGATTTGAGTTAACTTTTAAGCGGCAGGGAACAATACGTGTCACACTCTAAGTCTAGTCTATTTTTACGAGCTCTTGGGAAACATGTAGTAGCTATTGGAACTCCCAGAGATAGAACTAAGGGGTCACCTTACCTTTCCACGTGCCTTCACCTTCACAAAGAACTACTTATCTTCAAAATAATTGTAGAACTTTGTCACTTCCACACACAATATTTGAGCTGGAGGAAAAGAAACCATCTATCTCTTCTTCCATCAGTGCAAAAGGTAGACTCCCCCAAGTATTGCCAATAGAGAAAGGACCCCAAAAAAATTGGACCCACTAGACCAAGAGGAATGCTCTTCCATCAGTGAGACAGTTTTGAGCCTAAGGAACAATCAGAAAGAGGACTCTGGTCAATAAACTAGATCCATACAAATTCATGTTTTCAGTTGTTGCGGTATTTTCACCAAAAACACATTTGAAAGTCCTCAATTTGGATTAATCATGAGTGACAAAATACAAGCAAACTGCTTAGAAGGCTATACACAAAATTAGTTATAGAGAAAAACCAGAATAACATTGTTTACTCATTGAATGTTTATACTTGTGCAAAAGCATGCATTTGTAGAATTAGCTCAGATGAGAAGTTGTAATGTCCCCTTTTTGGCTAACTTGGAAGGTCGGGACAATTCCTCCAACTCCACACACTTACTTTATCAGATACTTGCACTTAGACTATGTAAGAGATTATGTAAGATATCAACTGATATTTCTGATGTAAACAATATAAATATATGCAAGATGATATGGATATCAATATGTTTAACTGCAATGTCTAATATAGTGATATGAAATATGCTATGAATATAATGTTTTGTATCATTTATAGTGATATTATGCTGATTATATGCTTGATATAAACAATATTGATATGCAATCGATAAGTATTGATACTATTTCTGATTATCCTTTCTATACATGCAATCACGGTGCCATCTCTGATCTGCAATGATAAACTTGCAACCAAAATGCTAAAGGCAATTGCTCTATTGAGGAGATCCAAATATGGATTAATAAAAGAAAATAAGTTTTCCAATGATGTTGGTTGAAGTGATATCGATCTGGTTCTTATATCTCCATAACCGAAAAGATGGCATCCTTTAGAAAGTGATGACACACTTCTCTTCATAATCAAACTTCTTCAAAACTATTGGATTACAAAGAGTACCGATTACCTTACATATTATGATTGTTGCATAAGTGATATTAAGCATCTTTATCTTGCAGTTGTTGACTCCTCCCTTGGTCAATATTCCTCTGACCGCTCCTTATTAGTGATAGTAGTGCTCCCTTAATCAATTTGTTCCCATAATATTGATGACTCTTATAATCATCGATTAGATACACTTGACCATATCAATAGTGGGTGTTAAAGATTCTTAAGGATCCTAATCGATTCAATCATTTAGTTTTTCTCAATCAATGTTTGGAAGAGATAGATCTTAAAGCAACTTCTCAGCGATATTATTGTGGCTAGATTCCTTCTCACCCATACCATTTCCTATCCAGAATATGCATCCTTTGAAAGCCCAACTTAACCCTGTTGATAATATTATATGTCAAGTATAGTCAGTTCCCTATTTGATAGTCTCTTTCTTTGGAGACTACGTAGACTCTATGAGATGGAGATATCTCAATGGACATATATATCACCCTGCTTCCATCGATTTCCAATGGCAATCCTTCTTACGCAGTGACCATCAGGCATATTCACTCTTAGATCTTCATATACAATTGCTTTGCTTGCATGATGTTAATAGGGGTTGACGTCTCCCCTAATATGTCATAAGCAATCTTCGACTAAGATGTCGAAGGCACTAGTCAAACACGAAATAGGGAATAATGCCCTTATAAATACTATTATTCCTTCTTATTGTCAATTTCATCATTTACAGTCCATGATTCTTAGTATGGTCTCTTCGTCCTTTGAACGAATGAGATAGCAGAAGTATATGTTAGACTCTTGATGGTCGTCACGTTGTTATTATCTTTGACTAACTCTGGACTTCTCTTTATTCATCGACACATTTGTATCAAAAGCTGCCTTCTATGCTTGAAATCGATAAAAATCCACTCCATATAATCGACATAGACCAAGTAATACTCATAACATTGCTTGGTATTGCTTGTGTTCATCGGAATTCTTATAAGCATGTGCGGCAACTTCATAGCAATTCATAGTGATCGATTCTTGGTGTGTTTCATTCATGATTCCATTATGTCTTAAACTCCCTTCATGATGTATTGTTGAACGTATGATTGTCATGTATGTTGTCTTCACCCTTTCATCATTGTAATGATGATATTGATATGGATTGCCCTCATATATACATAAGAATATGACTAATAAGTTTAAATCTTTAATTAAAACTTATTTAATCGTTTATTGATTCTAGTTGTATTCAGTTCTGGAATGGGGACATTACGGAAGTTAGCTTCATAAAGTTTCTTGGATTTTTAAATTTCACAGTACCTACACCACAAAGTCGAACATATAAAATGCCACAATATATATAACCTTACCCAAAAAATGAATGCTGCTAAAATATTACCCTATTGCTTCCATAAAGTATGCCACATCCTAATATCAACAAGGTAGTTTAATTCAGCAAAAATTTTAACCCTGGGAATGAAAAAATAGTATTTTCTTAATTTAAAGAAGTTGACACCAAGTTGCAATACCTCCCATTCTGGATGTGGGCTGAGAGCAACTGCAGACATGCAGCTAGCCTTTCCCTGCACACGATATTTGAAAGCAAGGATACTATGATCATTATCTTTTCATTTAAAGCCTTAAGAAATATAATATACTAAAACCTAAACCCGAAAAACTTGCAAATCTGCAATTAAACATTAGTTGCTATAACCAAACAATGAGCAACTTAGTTGTTGTTTATAAATTGTGGGTGATGTGCTTCCTCTAGTTTGTAGCTGCTATGCTTCCTCTTAACATAGACTCACACTCATCTTCCAAAACTTAAAAGTATATTTTGCATTTGCATACCTTCTAGCACATAAGGCACAAGAAGAACTACGCATTAGATGCCGTCATTGCATTCAGGGGACTTGTTACTTATAACATTTATACCATAAATTTATAATGACTAAGTATTTTTTGGAAAGCAATCACTCTGCACAATATATGCTTGTAAAAGCTTTAACCCAAAAGGTAACCAAACAGGAAACAAATCACAAATTCACATTTGTAAAATAAAATGATTAGCAAGCTAATTTAAACCATAAACTACATTTTAACTCTGTGCATAACAGCAATAATCTGGACTATGTGTAGATTCATGTTCATTTAAATATCTCTATACTACATTTATAAAAACAGTGTACTTCTTAATATCACAAGAGAAGAAGTTTTAAAGGAAAATAGTGTAATTTTATTAGGTAGATGTTTGTGACTCATCTACATTAATAACAAGAAAATGCCTTAGAATGACACTGTTATAAGCAGTAATAGAGAAAACGGTACTTGTAGTATGTACTATCAAAAGGACAAAAACATTGTGGAAATCACACTTAGAGTATCTGTTTCTTGATGAGCAGCTTTCAAGAGGTTTTTCAACAAGGTTAGTGTACTTAGTTATGTGATTTGTAAAAGACAAGTTTTCTTGCCAGCTTTTTAATCATTGTTTTTTTGTTGTAGATTGTGTATAAACTATTTATTTATTATGTATGTTTAGGTTTGAAAGTTCTAAATGACAACCATTTGATGTCATAAATAGAAAGTTAGCGTTGGTGAAAGTTAGCGCAAGCGCACTGATGCGGCAGGTCCTCCCTGTACCCAAGCATCGCATTGTAGTATACAAAAGCTTGTTGAATAAACCTATTATTAGAATTATAATGTAATGTTTCTAATGGTCATCTTTAGTAGGTTTAGTTTTATTAGTTAGTTTCCTTTTTTGTATTCAGTTAATGATTGTTTCATTAAAACACCTCGTCTTGTACTTTTCTATTTAAGGAGACTTCATCTCCGTTGTTTAATATCGAAATATCAAACTATCAAATTTTATAACATGGTATCAAAGCGGGTTTGGGTCTAACTCCCACACAAGAGGCTCAGGGTTATGTGGGTTGCATGTGCTTGCATGTGTTTTTTGTGAGTTGCATGTTGCTTGCATGTGTTGTTTTCCACGCGAAATGTTTTTTTGTTTTACAACATGATGAAGTTTGGACATTTTTAGGGTATTTTACCATGCGAAGTTTTGTGATTTGTCGCGTGAAGGTTTTTATGTTGGGTTGTTTTGTTTGCTGCAGCTATGACTTGTTATCTATAGTGCGAAGGTTTTGCATATTTTGTCCTGAAAATCATGGTCTTTTGGGTTTTCTAATTTTTATACTTGGAAAATTATTGGGTGGGTATTAATAATTTTTTCCCTTTAAAAAATTTTGTTGGGTTTTAATAATTTTGTCCCTAAAAATTATACTATGGGTTTTCATAATTTTTTCCCTTTAAAAATTTTGGTATAATTTTTGTCCATCAAAAAGTTATTGTGAGTTTTGTTCGACTTTTTTTCCTCAAAAATCATTTTTTAGTTTTACCGTTTTAACTTTTTCCTCAAAAATGAAGTTTTGTATTATGATCCATGTCTGGAATTTTGTGTCTTGGGTTTTGATCAATTTTTTCCTTCAAAATCATCTTTAGTTTTTTCGATTTTATCCTCAAAAATCATTTTTGGGTTTTTTGATTTGTTCTAAATAAATAATAACCGGTGTTGCTAGTCTCACCATTTTTCAGTTTTTTTTCCAAAAAAAATCGTTAGAGTTTTGGCAATTTTTCCACAAAAATCGTCATTTCTCGCAGTTGTTCTAGATTGCACCTAGAGTTGCTAGGTCAGTGGCTTGCACAAGGGTTTGCCAATTTTTCCTCAAAATCGTGGTTTCAATTTGAGAATCTGTTCTCGGTGTCTCTGGCTATGTAGCAGAAAATCTTTGTTACCCAACACCAGGATGGAAGGATTGTGGTTATTTTGGTCAAATCTAGAAGTTTTGCAGAACCAGGGAGGGTCTTAGCAGCGGGCTCATGTCGCAGAGTCTTCTGAAGAGAAGGGGCAACCTTCTATGTTTTTTTTGTAGTTAGTACGATCAGCATTAAGGAAGGGTATTAGAATTATAACGTAATGTTTCTAATGGTCATCTTTAGTAGGTTTAATTTTATTAGTTAGTTTCCTTTTTTGTATTAAATTAATGATTGTTTCGTTTAGAAACATCGTCTTGTACTTTTCTATTTAAGAAGACTTCTTCTCCATTGTTTAATATTGATATATCAAACTATCAAGTCTTATAACACCTATTGCTCTTTCAATTATGTCCGGTATATTCATAATATGTGATACTATTTCTGCAAGTAATATAGCGTGTTGATGTGAACATTTTTGGCACCATTTCCTTTGCACAATTGGGTTAGGGTTGAAGCCAACTGAAAGCAAAAAGCAATCAGTAATAACCATTGATGACAACACATTGCAAGTACGGAAGCATAACCAGGAGAAAATGGGACAACCAATTCAACTTGAGAACAAAGAAACAAAGAGAAAAGGAATTGACTTGAGACCTCAAATATTTGTAGTGTCTCTTGATACAACAATAAAGACTTCTTGAGGATAAAATGCCACATCAGAAACTTGTAACTTTAACTTAAGATACATCACCACATGAGAAAGCATTATTTAAGATTAAAAGACTTCCATATATAAAGTAAGTAATTAACGATTTGCAAGAAGATGTTGTACACAAATATCAAGAATACAAATCTTTTGTACACTTAACTCCCATGAAAATGGTTGGTACAGTAGCATCCTAGAGATTGAGAAATCTAGAATCACCCAAGACTGTTTCTAGCTTTGATTCCCCATATTAGTGTTTTGTACAAGAGTAGCATGTGTGTGCCTGTGTGTTCTAATGTTTGGTGTTAGTGTGTCTTTCTTGAGGCAGTTTTGGTGCAGTTTGTTCTTTGCCAAAACCTAGTTGAACTGAATTGTTTTGTGCACCTCATGCAGGCTTTCAGCTAGTGCAATTCAATCTGTGCAGCCCACATACAACCATACAAAACTTTAAGAAACCTCCACGATCTTCTACGTTAGCATGCAAGTGGTTAGATAGATTCTAACTTGTCATGTCCCTGACATGAAATATTTAAATAAACATTAGAAATTGTCTTATTTATAAGACCTCACGATTTTCTGAAAACTCTGATCCAGGAATTAATATGTCAAGACAATAATTCTGCAGCAATATGAGTCTTTATGCTACGATGTCCGGCAGCAGCATGTTATCAAAGGACATTACAGTTATTCCCTGAAACCAATATATTATGCAAGTTCAGATAAAACTAATACACAGTAATTGTCTTCCAAGGAAGTACGATTCAGAAATAAAATATGATATATTAACAACGGTGTGCTTTACCTTTAAAAAAGGTGTGGCTTAATTTGTGTTAACAAAAAGAACATTTAGGAAGAGATGTGATTTAGTAAGTGAAGAGGGGCATCAAGTTTCTGAAGGTATATGACATTGGAAGGGACATGACTCTTCTGCCACAAAGAAGAGGTATATATATTTCAAAGTATAGCATTCAAGGAGGAAGGCATTGAACCAATCAGATCTTACACACAGCAATCTCACAGGGCACAGAGAATCTGAATACTATTTATAAATTGGAATGAAGTATCAGTTCTTACATTAAGCACCATAAATGGGTCTTATTTACAATTTCCTTGCTTATGAATAATGATCTTGTTTATGATTTCTTACTTATGGATAATGGTCCTATTTATGGTCTTGCTTATAAATAATGTGTATAAATATGATATTATTATTACGTGATCTCTTAGTTGAAGAAAACATGCAATAATGTGCAACTCTTATATGTTTATTATAATCAATCATGATAGGGATAATAAGGAATACAAGGAGGGAGAAATTGTAATGAGATCCTCTTCTAAGTACGCCACCTCATGGTGGTGACAGGTTGTCCCATGAGGCCAAGTGGATCCAAGGAGTGCCCCACCCTTGGGCTTAGAAGGCAAGGATGCTCCAGACACCCAATTGTAGTTTCCTCAAACCCTTATCTTAAGTTGACCATTATGTTAAGTAACTCTAACCATAAGGAGGAGGATAATGGTGGCAATAAAAGACGGGAATGGCTATGAAATTCCTCACTAGGTACACCCTCTCATATGGATAGCGAAGAGCCACATGATGGCCAAGAGGGATGATATCCGCTCTTCGGCCTAAGGTAGAGGATTGTAAAAGGCCATGGAATTCCTCACTAGGTACAACCCCTCATATGGATGGCAAAGAGCCACATGATGGCCAAGAGGGATAATATCAACTCTTGGGCCTAGGGTAGAGGATTGTAAAGGATTGTTTCAGGCACCCTAATATGCCCCTTATCCTAGCCCTCCTATGCTTGAGCTCCATCGATAAATAAAACATATCTAATAATTAAATTAATGTTGCTAACCCTAGTTGAAATGATCTATAGTTTTAATGTCCAAAAAAAAAGATCTATGTTGTGGATTATGTTTCAATGATTTCCTAACATGTTGCAAGGTCTCAACCAAGTACATGGATATTACTAATTCTATTTTATTCTTGTTCTATTTGGACTTTGTGATTTAGAGCAAAAGCTTGGGCATTTACAAAAGGGGACATTACAAGTGGTATCAGAGCAATGTTCCTACCAGCCTAAGGGGCAAACAACAGTTAATGCAACTTAGTCAAAAGGTTTTAACGGCTCTAGAGAGGGAAAAGAAGAAAGTTGCAACAGCCAAAGACAACATAAGAAATGAACATATGGAACAAGAAAATAGGGTGTTTATGGAACAAACATCCCAAGCCGTACAAAACTTAATTGCCACGATAAGCACTCTTAAACCAAACCAATGGAATGAAAGAGATATTACTCCTAGTCAATCTGAAAGTGACAATGGAACCACCTTAGGATCAACCGCAAGAACTTTTGGGCCTCCCTTCTTATCTAGGGAGGGACTCTCAAGAGGAAATGGGGAGATCAATACACCCAATCCCAAAATGAATGAACTTGCCTAAGTATGTGCAAGGCTTGACCCTGAAGTCAAGAAAAGCATCACATTTACGATATATTGTGATGTCGGGGCAAGAAGGAATCATAGAAAAGAGAGGGTTCAAACTAATCAAGATTTACAACACAAAGTAGGAAGGTTGACCATCCTAAATTTTGATGGGTTGGGAAAAACCACAGCCCATGCATGGATCCAAAAACTAGAGACCTACTTTACCCTTAGCCCCATGTTAAAGGAGGATGCCACTACTTTTGCAATATTGCATCTAGAAGGGGTCGTTCATGATTGATGGAACCATGGCTTAATCAACCAAGATCATCAAAGTAGTAAGACCTATGATGCCTTTAAGAAGAAACTCATTGAGAGGTTTGACCAATAACACCCCCAAAGATACTTTAAAGAATTAACAAGGATAAGGCCAAAAAGAACCCTTGAAGATAAATTGGTAGAATTCCAAAGACTAGCCGTCATGGTTCCCCAAATATCAAAAGCAATCATAAAAGCTAATAAGATTGATGTTACCAAAGCAAAGGAAAAAGATCATCCCAACAAAATAACATCAAGATATAAGCACTTCTATGGGAGGGTCAGGCGCAAGAGAGCATTCCTTTATAATGAGGACCAAGAAAAACTTCAAAAGAAAGGGTTGTGTTTTGACTGTAAGAAGAATGGGAACAAAGGCACACTTGGAAACAAGAAGGAAACCAAGAGAAAAACTTGTGTTTTAAATGTAAAGATCCATGGGAGCTAGGACATCTTTACAATTGAACGAACCTTAGAAGGAAAAACTTATGCCTCATATGCAAAGATAATTGGAAACCAAGGCATGAATGCAGGAAAACAAGCCAAGCCTACAATAGAGAAGTAGTATCCAATAAAGAAATAATAAAGGTAAGAGAAGGAAACTTAAGCAAAAGAATAAAGTACGATAAGGATGATGAGGAATGTGGAACCTTGGACCCCATCTCAAAGGCATCCAAGCATCATCCTTGCAAAATCTAAGGTGTAATTAAGGGGCAAAAAGTGACAGCCCTTGTAGATAGTGGAGCAACCCACAATTTTATTGATGAAAACTTGGTTGCAAGTCTAAGATTAGAAGCAAAAGATTTTTAAGGTGGCCTTGCTGACGAATCTACTATTCCATGTAAAAAGAAAATTTCCCAACTAAACATTACCTTGGGTAAACACCCATCAAAGACAAATTTCACATCATAAATATGGGGGATACCAATATGATTTTGGGTACTCCATGATTACACTCCTTGTGCCACTTCATCCTAGACTCCATGTTTTGTACATAACAAAAAGAAGGTACTCTTACAAGGTTTATCCAATGGGTCCCCCAAAGTAATCTAATCCAAGAAGATGGAGAGAACCCATAGGCAGGGACAAATAGAATGGGTTGTCCAATGCTTCATCCTAGACAAATCTTCCACCAAAGGGAAATCAATCTATATTGACATACAACTACTATTGAACAAACATAATAAACATTTCACAAACATTCCTCCACAACCTACCCCAAAAAGAGCCTTCGAGCATTCTGTTTTGTTAGAAAAAGGGGCAAAACTGGTTGTCACCACTCCCTACCCCCATCCCCATAAATACAAAGAAATTGAAAAGGCAATAAAAGAATTGTCAAAAATGGGGTATATCCAACCAAGCTCTAGTCCTTTTGCCTCTTTTGTTGTACTTTCAAAGAAGAAAGATGGCACAGTGAGAATGTGCATCAAATACAAGGCACTAAACAAGAAGACAATAAAAAACCCAATACGCCATCGCTCAAGTCGATAAATCAATTAATGAACTTCATGGGGCAGTACACTTCTCAAAAATTGACCTCTGCTTGAAGTATCACCAAATCAGACTAAGGGAGAAAGACATATCTAAAACAGCCTTTAGATGTTCATTTTGAATTTCTTGTCCTACCTTTTGGGTTAACAAACGCCCCTGCAACTTTCCAGTCATGCATGAACCACATCTTCAAAGGGCAACCAACAAAATTCTTATTGGTGCTCTTTGACGATATCCTCATTTATAGTAAAACTTGGGAAAAGCACATAAGACACTTAGACAAAGTATTGGGATTACTCAAATAACATTCACTATTTGCCAAACTATCCAAGTGTGAATTTGGATTGGAAGAAATTTGCTAGAGCATAAAATTAAAGCTCAAGGAGTTAGTGTGGACGAAGAAAAGATTGAGGCCATCAAAGTTGGCCAAAACCACAAACTTTGACACATCTCAAAGGTTTCTTGGGACTTTGCAACTATTATCAGAGATTTATTAAAGGATTCTCGAAATTAATTGCCCCACTAACTGTCTCAACCATGAAAGGGGCATTTTCTTGTAACGAAGAAGCACAAGATACCTTTGAAAGACTTAAAGAAGTAATGAGTTTCTGCCCTATTTTGGCTACCTGACTTTTCTTCACCTTTTGAATTATATTGTGATGCTTCAAGGGAAGGCATTAGGGCAATATTAATACAAAATAAACACCCCATAGCTTTCAAAAATAGAAACTCAAAGAAATAGAAAGAACCTATTCCGTTTACGACACCAAAATGCTAGCAGTAATGCATGCCTTAGCAAAATTCAGACAATATGACTTGAATGATAGGCAACAAAAATAGGTAAGCAAATTACAAGCTTATGTCTTCGACATCGAGTACATGAAGGGAAAAAAAATGTTGTAGTTGATGCTTTACCACGACTACCTCACCTTGGTTCCATGTCAGCAATATCCACATAATGGAAAACATACCTAATTTCTGAATATGCTAAGGATGCACAGTCAAATGACATATTAGGAGCGATACAAGATTAAAAATAACGAGTCGCTAATGACCTCAACCTTTACAAGATAGAATATACATCACTCTACGGTCAAAGATAAAATAGAAAATCCTGAAAACCCTAGGATGATAACCCCTTGTCAGCGCATTGAGGATACTACAAGACTTACAAACAAATCAGGTAAAGGTTTTCATGGAAGGGCCTCTGACAAGATATACTAAAACATACTAGGGAGTTCATGGTGTGCCAAAGGAACGAAGAACATAAAGTCCCAACAAATCTTCTTCAACCCCAGCCCATACCCAATTAGAACTAGGAAAGCATTTCCATGGACTTCATAACAAGATTACCTAAGGTACATAGTAAAGACTACTTTTATGTGGTAGTCAACTGACTAACCAAATATGCATGCTTTATGGCCATATCAACAAATTTTAAAGCTGCTCAAGTTGTCGAGATTTTCTTCAAATAAGTCTTCAAATTGCATGGCCTACTACAAAATATTGTGAGGGACCGAGACAGTCATTTCATTAGCCTATTTTGGCAAGAATTATTCAAGTTAACTCGTACATAAATAAACCCTAGCACCAGTTATCACCCACAAACAGATGGGCAAGTAGAGACTGTCAATAAATGGTTGGAGGGGTATTAAAGGAACGATGTCACCGAGCAATAGAATGCACGGATTAAAAGGCTACATTTGGGGGAGTATTGCTACAATACCACTCACCATATGTCTATAGGGATGAGTCCCTTTCAAGCATTATACGGATATGAGGCAACTTCCTTTGCAGATTTGATCCTCACAGAGTCGTGTGCTAGGAGCTAAAGATTTCACACAGTAGAACATGGACATCATGAATACACTTAAGCACAACCTCCATCAAACACAAAATCAGCAAAAAATATATATGGTAGGAAGAGAACCAAACGGACTTGATTGTTTTCAAAATTACAACCAAATAAACAGTCATCAATCAAAATGGGTGAGGCTGAGGACTTAAGACTAGGTTTTATGGGTCATACAAAATTCTAAAGAAAACATGAGAAGATGCCTACGAATTGGAGCTACCCATAAATCACAAGATTTGCAACGTGTCCTATGTCTCTCACCTCAAAAGAGTATAAGGTAAACCTATTACCCCGTGTCTAGAGTTGCCACCATTAGACGAAGGCAAATTGATTTTGGAGTCTAACACCATTCTTATTGTGCAAGAGAAGAGATTAAAAACTAAAACTATTGACGAATATCTAGTTAAATGGAAAGATCTACCTATGGAAGATGCTACTTTGGAGGAAGCGGAAATCTTCAACCATCCAAACCTAAAATTGCTTGGGGCAAGCAATCTCAAGAAGGGGAGCACTCACATGTCCTCAACGTGAAATAACTAAAACAACATCAAAATATCGTCTTATTCATAAGACCTCACAATTTTTTGAAAACTTTGGTCAAGGAATTAATATGTCAAGACTAATTCTCCAACAATATGAGTCTTTGTGCTACGATGTCAGGCGGGAGCATGTTATCAAACAACATTACAGTTATTCCCTAAAACCAATATATAATGTGTAACATCAGATGCTAGATAGAAAACGGTGAAAGCTTCGATGTATTATTCAGTGCACTGGAGAACGTCGTATACAATGCACGCTAGTTATACAAGTAATAGCTGGATAGTTACCAACCAACTGCAAATACAATGTAATACTAACTACGCCAACATTCCCCCACCCCCGCCCTTATTACATTGATCTTGAAAACATCAAAATCACCTTGCCTTATGAAATGTCCCAAACTGGGATTTTTCCCAAATTTCCTCAAATATAACTCATACAAATTTAACAAGTACATTCATGCAGATAAAACATGGATTCAGCAGTAAACAACCAGCAATATATATTCCATTAAAAACCTCAAAGATGTCATCACATTATACAACAGAAATACAATAACACGGGATTTCCACAATCCAAAATCTGAACTATAATATTCAGTAGAATGACAATCAACAGAAAAGAACCTGTGAATACAATGGCGAACTCTGATGTGAATCCGCACCGTAAACGAACTGGGGCTACGTCCAATCCACCTATGAGCCAAAAGGGTTTCCATCCTGAAGGCTGAATTCGAAAGCTGAAAGCTTCCTGATATCTCCAAGAGATAAAATATCATATCAAAAACTAAGCATATCCCAAATGAGCCTTCAATCCTTCCTTTAAAGCAATGGTTGTGACTCTTCAGTTTCCCCTCTCTGTCTTTTCATATTCTCACTTAAAGTCACCTTTTAATTAAATATAACCATTGGTTATAAAGTGAGGAATCTTCTGGCACTAAAACGGAGGACCAAACGAACTCAGATGGAGACGTGTGATAGCTTGCCGGAAAGCTCTCGGCAAGACGCTCCGAGTCCACTACTGAAATGTCAGGAACACTAAGTTCCTCCTACTTACTATAAATAGTAAACATCCTGGAAACCCTGTGGAAACTGATCCGATTGGCCTGAAACTGAAAACACCTAGGCCAAACACCCCTCTGATCCTCTGCCAAACCTCAGTTAGCCCACCGGACCATGATGAAAAGGCTAACTATAAGGCATGAGATAATGTGCCCAAAAAGGGGACATTACAAATCATCCCTTCTCGGAGATTGCTTGCCCTCAAGCAATCAGTATCTGCATGCTGCAAT
>MU226603.1:470038-485257 GCA_018584345.1 Thuja plicata
TGGTGATGTTAGCAAGTGTTTGATAGGGATCTATATACTAGGCCACTAGCATCCTAGCGGCTGGTTAGGAAGCCTTGTGTGGTACTCTAGTCTCATTTCCCTTGAATCATTGCATCTATGGAGGTAGAGCCGCTGGTAAACTTTCATTAGGTTTGATCCCCGTCCATTTGCTAATCTTTCCATTCCATAGGAGTAGTAGTAAGGCAGTGGGTAGCTTAGTAGTGAGAGTTTGATGAGTGAAGTTGGAAGTGATATAAATTAAGGAGATAGAATCATTGAGTATACATTGAAAAGCTAAGTCCCATCGTCATCATAGCTAGAATCCGATGTCCTTCAATGAACAACGTAAGCCCGCCAACGTGATTACCAGCAAATCACATCAGTATAACTGAGTTAGGATCCACAGGTGTAAGGAACCTTGGAGTTTTTTTTCATGTTCTTCATGAGTAATTACTTTTCAAGAGAGGGTTGAGTGTTTGATATCCTGTATCAAGTGTTCAATTCCTATATGTTATGTAGTGGTACAAAACTCACATCAACATATACTAATTCTATTATATTTCTTGTTTTATTTAGAATCTGAGATTTAGGGCAAAAACTAGGGAATTTACATGAGGGAACATTACATCATCATTGCTCAAATCTCCAACCTCTCTTCGGCTTGTAAGATTTTGAGTCATTCTTCAGGTTTTGCCCAACTAATGTTCAAACTTCAAAGTTCCTAATGCCACACAATAATTGAGTATGAATTCATAATGCACTAGATGGTTGATAATCTCCATCCATTGACTGCTCTTATCTGACAGAGAATTGATCAGAAGCTCTCTTGGCAACACAAGTAACAGTATTTTTGGAATTTTAATCAGCATGATCATGCATTAATTGAATGTCAGATAACATTCACTTCTTGACAAGGTAGTAAAATGAAAGATCGACAAAACTTGGCATGACGGATCTGATCATTCAATTCACTGATGAAGGCAAAGAGTCAATGTAAGATACCCCCTTGATCTGATCAATTTTTTTAATCTTCGTCTCACGGGAATGTTGTCAAACAGTTTGCTTGCAATCTGAATACTGAGTTTCTGATTTGTTCTCAATTTGCTGATGTAAATGTGTTTGGTTGTTTGCTAAGTAATTTTTAGGTCATTCAATAAGGGAACAACACATAACAAATACTTGCACAACAATATAGAAATGACACTTATGCAACATTATAGAGGTAGATTCTGATAACAATATACCACATTCAGATTTTATCGATTTGCTTAGCATAACAAACAGATACAAACATTGCAGACCTGGTATCTATTTCAGAACTGTGTACAGTGAGTTGATACCCTCATTCATGTTTTAAACCTGATGCTTCAGATTTCATACATGTGTGGCTAGGTGAGTGCTTGTTTGGCAATGATGTACGGTCTCCTTGACAGATAGAAATCATCTCTGATGATTTTCAGACCTGTATGGTCCTGTAGCAGCTATCTAAACCCTGGTACGTCACCCTTAATGACAGCTCCAGACATGTATGGCATGAATATTGCAGCTGTAGCCTGTACAGCACTCCCGGCAGCCTCTAAACTGCTGTATGGCACCTCTAAATGCAACCACAGAGCTTTCCAATGCTACTTTCCCAGTCGCAGCTATTTAGTAAGGGAAACCAGTACGATAATGATCAACTACAGCAGCAATACTTAGCGTCCTATCACCATTTCTCATAATCAGCTCCCAAGAAGTTCCACAAACTCATTCAATGGATGTAACAATTTTTAGCTAAGTTACCAGATTCGGACCCTGGACCCTGCATTCAGGTCTGGGTCCAAATTCGCGGACCGGTCCGCACTGGATCCGGGCAGGGTCCGGATCTGGACCTGTGGGTCCGTCTGGATCTGTAGGTTTGCGGATCCAGACGGTCCCACAGGTCCAAATCCGTACCCTGCCCAGATCCAGCGCGGATACATGGAAACCAGGGAGGACCCTTGAGGATCCCGCGCAGATCCACGTGAATCCCCAAGGACCCACGGCCAGGCATGTGTAAAAGTGAGTCCAGCCCACTTAAAAAATGTTTTTTTTATTATTTTTTTAGCTTCTAACCCTAAAACGACCCTTATTATGAAGCCTCCAAACACATTTCATTATGATTTAGCTTTAGAATTATATATAGTTCTCTTATTTTTTGTATACATAATGTGTATATATATATATATATATACACAAACCCATACGAATCATAATGGGAAAAAAAAATTCACAAATCCACGAACCGGATTCTTGAACCCGAATCCGTCCCCGAACCCAAACCGGCAACTTAGATTTTTAGGCAATAGATTTTTACCTTGAACCTTAACCAAATCCTCCTAACGGTGTCTTTGAACAGCGAAGAGAATGATAGCGTAGAGGGATTTCGTCCTTCAAGCCCAAGGATATAAATTCTCCAAACAATTTCATAGATTTCATTTAATTTCCAAGCATGCCAAAAGAGAGCTCTTAAATCTATTTCATAATTCTCTCACAAGAGCTCACACACTTATTTTGTCAATGTGGGATAAATAGACATAACACCCTTTTTACAACTTATGTCTCCGAATAGGCCCGCTAATGGGCTTGGGAGGGCACAACCTCTGGCTGATGGACAGAGGCCTAGACCGAGTGTTTGGCAAACCCCATCCCCTGGATAGGTCAAAATTAATTTCGATGGTGCCTCATGTGGCAATCTGGGAATCTCAGGGATAGGCTTTATTGCACGTGACGAGAAGGGAGATGTTCTGGCACTGGGAGCTAAACGGCTGAGAGACGAAGCAAACAATGAGGCTGAGTGTCTGGCAGCAGTAGACGCAATTCTGATGGCGAGACAACTAGGATTCAAGAGGATTCACCTGGAAGGGGATTCGCTCCTAGTTGTGAATGGTATAGCCAAAGGACAGATGGACACTTAGTACTTGAACAAACATATTAGAAGGATTCGGGATCTGATTGGCGAATTTGAAGACTTTAAAGTCTCACATGTGCTAAGAGCGGCAAATGACATGGCGAACAGACTTTCAAATGTGGGTGTCGATGGATCATTAGAAAATAAATTTGATCTCTTTGAAGATCTTAGAACTTGACCCTAATGGTGAACACTAACACTAAAAGAGTGATAGCATTAATTGGAGGACAATCGACTATAGCGAAGACCCAAGTCTTGAAAACCAGTATTGGAAAAGTGGAATGGCATATGTCGATGAGCACGTGGAGCAATTTGCTTATGAGAATTGAGGCAGCATGATGTGGAGCAATTTGCTTACAAGAATGAAGGCGGCATGACGCAATCTTTTGCCACCCGAGGATTTCGTTACATGTGAGGGAGGAGGTGGTACAGAATGGAGTAATGAGAGGGCAAAGGATGTGATGGACAAATGATGGCATCGATAGATGTGAGCCTAGAGGCTTCGGAAGCCTATTAATCCGAGTGAGATGAAGGAAAAGCAACACCGCCATTAAAATATGAGCAGCAGTAACCAGAGAGTAATAGAGGCCAATTTCTCGCTTAGCACGAAGGGACAAATCCCGGCATTTGTAGGCCCCATTACGGTGAAACGGCTAGGAAATGTCTTCACAAAAGATGAGGAAGATTTATGGGCGGAGATTTGCAGCATTTTCAGGGAACACTACCTTCAAGAATGGTGGCAACCCCGCACAAACTTGGACATCTCGTCGTTGTTTGTGACCCTAGGGTTCATGGTGGCGGCGTCAAAGGATGAGGTGCGAGCGGTGGTGAGGCAGTGTATGGCCATTAAATGGATTGAAGGGATTGAAGAGGTCTTACAAAGGACGGAGGTTGGTGTGGGTCTACTTATGGGCAATGCACCTATTCGGATGGTTGGTCACGAGCATCGGGAGCTGCAACCCTTGGTAATCTGGTCCTCTACCAGTCCGGAAGATGTTCATCTGGCCCGAGCCCATCGTGGTTGGATTGCTTTGACGGCAATGTTAGAAAAACGGAAGGAGGCGCAAGACGGCGGTGGGGGTTTTGGGAGGAAGCGTAAATGCACTCCCATCAAATCAAGTGCAGTGTTGGGGGAGGATGGAAGACCGCAGGTTCGAAGGCGGCTAAGTGTGACATGGCGAGGAAAAATCGCCATGGGAGAACGCAGGGCCCGTGAGGTGGGTGGTGATGGCACGAGCGGTGGCGGAGTGGGTCGTATCCAAGTTGGAGACCTGGTGGACAAGAGAGGTGCCTTCGGAAACTTCACAAAGGAGGAGGCGGCGTGGTTCAAATGAAGGTTGGGGTCGATGGGGCTTTTGTGATGTTTTGTATAGTCAAACTATAAAATGAATAGTATTGTCTCCAATAGGTATTGCTAGGGGCATATCGGAGGGATGAAATGAAAATGCAAATGAAAATTTTGGCATGAATGTAATATCGTAGCCATGAATGGCGTTGATGTAATCTCTTTCTAATATTAATAAAAATCCATATTACCGATCAAAAAACAAAACTTATGTCTCCGAATTGTTATAAAATAAAGGGGACCATTTAACTTAAATATTTCCCACAAACTATAGACTATGCATTAATAAAGTTAAATATTTAAATATAACTTTATAAAATAACTGTATTAATGCACAATACATTATATTAATGATAAATAAATCCTCCTGTCGATATTAGACATTTGCCATCGATATGTCACTGCCACTAGAGGTCCAATCATGCCCATAATGACTTACTACAAATAGTAAGTGTGCCCAAACTGCCTCAAAACACCTCAGAATGATATGCAACTGAAACTGCCTAGGCCAAATGGCCCCTAAGTCCCTTTTATGTCCCGGTTAGCCTACGGGACCATGGGGAAATAGACTAACAACAACATCATACAACAAACGCTAGAGAGGGGGCATTATAGTCACATACAATCCATTATATAAGAATGAACTTTCAAAAACACATTCAAGTTTTGGGAGTTCAAGTTGTAGTATATAGAAGTTTTCAGCTAAAGAACCAGAAATGATCTATACGAGTTTGGAATGTGGGCAGATTGTAATACAGAGCATCTCTACTTAGTCTACATGTTTCTCAATGGGTTGGGTAGGTATGATTGTTGATTTCCACATTTCTAAGTGGCCCAAGTTGGTATTTTGTTCCTTTACAAATTAATGCAAGTGTTTTATTTCCATATCTCCATTTTTTCTCCCTATTTGCTTTTGCTGTGTACTTTCCACATACATTTATTGGTTCATTTGACCTGCTTATAGTACGGCATTGATTGTCCCTGCATTTTATCGGGCAGTTATAGATATAGACAATGTAAATAATAATTAAAGATACAAATAAGATGAAAGTATATGAGGTACAGCATCATAAATGACTATGCATAATCATAACCATCAGTAATCACAATAAGTAAAAGATGTCTCAACACCTTATCATAGCATTTGTTTATCAATACATCATTTTATTTATTTAAAAAACTGTAGATTACCAGAAAAAACACAAAATCAAAGGCTCTCACATACAGTCAAAATTTGGAGGCCTCCTTCCAGTCAAATACATACTGAACATATAAATACAAACTAAAAGTGATAGTGACTTACTTGTAAAAATAAATTCCCATTCAATACAAGAGGATGATCATGCAAATCTGTCCCTGCTGGAAGAACTAATAAGTCTGAAATTAAATCGTCTTGTTTCACCTACAAACAATTGACTATGGTGCATCAAAGGCCAAGAAAAATGGCAATATAATCAACATCTAAACTACAAAACATATATTTTAATTTTCTGTCCTACTTTTTCAAACTTATTCCAACTTCTGGATAAGCCAATAAAAAATAAATATAACCAACATCTTCGATTTACATGTAGAACAATGCTGAAAAATAACACGTGCACCAGAAGCAAATAATCTTGCAAATGCATGGATTAGTTTAATGAGATTAAGCCACTTAGAATTCAGAAGGAGGTAGAGATGAGAGTTGAAATTGAAGTTTTAGAATGCACGCATGGAAGTTATCTTAAGAAGACGTAAGATTTAAAATAATAGAAACCTTATCAGGATTAATGAATACAACGTGACGGCCTGTCAAGTTCTCACATTCAAAGGTGCCTCAAGTAAAAAATGATTGCAGTCAGAACGTAAGAGCTTTTTTACCTTCAGTTCCAAATATCATGCCATGTCCCTTCCAATAAGTTGGCTTCAAATGTCTCATTAATAAAGCAGTTTCTTAACACCGCATTAATATGTATATTATTTATTTATAAGTATTTCATATATAAAATATTAAATTAAAATTATTTTGAATTTTCCTCCCAACTTTGGGCCCATGAGGTCTTAACTATAAACAGGTATTTATATACATATTATTTTGTTATTTTAGGTGTTCGATTTGATAATATATCTGGTTAATTGATGAAAAATTCACCAGTACTTGAGGGTGACACTCCTTTACTATTGTTTATAAGGATAGAACAAAACCCCTACCTCATTAGTGTTGACATATGGTAGCTTCGGATATAGAAAGGATGATCGATTTGATAATATGTGTGTATATATATGTCAGTATGTACTGACATATGTATATACACATATATTTAATTGTATATGCATATTCATATCATCATTTGCAATAAGTTCTGGAAATCGATGATCACTTATATAACTGATCGAAATCTACTATATTCCAAGTATATTATCGATCTGCATTTAGAGGTTATTACTTGCAGATTATTGGCATTTCATGTTTTATATAGGATCCCGATCGAGCATCATTATCTGTGATCATTTCCAGATTGGAGATTATTTATTTGTGCAAGGTAAATACAGATCAAACTTGGTAAGCATTTATGTTTATTAAGTGACAAACCCCGATTAGAGATCGGGTGTTTAGTTAAGATGAAAAGGCACAATTCATGAGACATCTCATGAACGGACATGCCTCCACTTTCTGGAGACATGTCCGCTCATGGGATGTGCCTCTTCCTTATATATTTAATGCAGATCCAATCCACAATTGGAGACATCGAAATCAATAAATGTTCTGCTCTTGTAGATCGAATACCATTAAGAAAATTCAGACTTGTAAATTCATGATCAGTATTTCTCAATATTGATTTGGCATCAACTTCATATTTATCAAGTTCGATATTCTGATTATAATCTGCAAGAAAATACAGTGATTGTAAGAATCATATTCTGAAAATAGAAAAGCCATAGATAGATCAAATCTGAAAGAAATTTAATCATATTTAACATGGTATCAGAGCCTTGCTAAGGAAGATCCGATTAAATTTTAGATATCAGATTACTTTAAACCATATTCTCTCTTGAAATCGCAATCATAATGTCGAGTGTAATCAGATTCGAGGATCGTCTTGAAGGTGCAAATAACTTTACATCATGGAAATTTAGAATCATGATGATTCTGAAAGAAAATAAGTTAGACTCATTTGTGAAAGAAAACAAGATAGAACCAGAGAATGATCTGGAGAAAACTCAATGGATTGAGAACAATGAGAAAACTATGAAACTTATAGTAGATGCAGTTAGGGACCATATTGTACCCATTCTGTTTAAGCATGGGACGGCATACCTAATCTTTAAATCCCTTGAAAGCACTTTTGAAATAAACAACACCAGTAAGGCCCTTGCTCTAAAGAGGCAACTTAATCATGTACAAATGAACAAGGGAGAATCTATTAATGCATATTTCATGAGAATCACTGAACTAAGAGATCAACTGTCAACAATTAGATATCAAATTGATAGCAAGGAGTTAACACTAATAGCTCTAGGTGGCCTACCAAACTCATGGGAGTCATTTGTTCAAGAAATAAGTGCAAGATCAAAACTCACTAAATTTCATAGGCTAAGAATAGATTGCTTACAAGAAGAAGCGAGACTGATGACAAAAGAAAACAAGCACAAACCCATAGATGAGCATATTCATGTGTTAAACACAAATTGTCATAAGAAAGGTAAGAAGAAAAACTTCAAGAGAAAGAAGAATTCTTATGGAAAGGGATCGTCCAAGAAAAGGAAAGACATCTCCCAAATACAATGTTTCAGATGTGATCAGTATGGACACTATGCAATCAAATGCCCTGATAGAACAAAACAACAAGCATCCTTTGCTAAAGTTGGAAAGACAAATATAGAATATGATTCTGAGAAATTTGTCTTCTACTCAGCATTATCAAACCAAGTATCAAACAAATTCAATACTTGGGTAATTGATAGTGGTTCATCAAGACACATCACAAGATTCAGAGAACACCTAGATACTATGATAGAAGAAACTGATGAAGAAGTAACTATTGGGGATGATTCTGCACATCCAGTAAAGGGGTTGGAACTTGCACCATAAATTTGAAGTCTAGCCTCTCTCTACAACTCACTGAAGTATTGTTTGTACTGGGAATAAAGAGGAACCTAATATCCATTTCTTCTCTTGAAGACAACGGATATAGGGTTACCTTTATGGATGGAAAAGTTCTGGCATGGCCAAAGAACTCCACCATAAAGAAAGCACAAACTATAGGTATAAGACAAGGATATCTCTACAAACTGTGCACAGACACTAATCAAGCCCTTATTCATGAGACCTCTCATTCAAATGAAATTTGGCATCGAAGATTAGGACATATTCATTTCTGTGTCCTACCTTGAGTAGAAAAATTGGTAACAGGATTGCCCAAACTAAAACGAATTCATGAAGGAGCATGCAAAGGGTGTGCCCTACGGAAGAATACAAAGCGGACCTTCCAAAATAGTTTGAGTAAAACCAAAAATGCATTAGAATTAGTCCACTCTGACTTATGTGGACCCATGTCTGTACCCTCCATGGGAGGATTCTTATATTATGTAATATTTGTAGATGACTTCTCTAGAAAGACCTGGATATATTTTCTTAAATGTAAAGAGTCGATAGTAATCCTTAAAAGGTTTAAGGATTTCAAAGCTCTTACAGAAAACTTTTCCGGGAAGAAAATCAAAATACTAAGAACAGATAATGGGAAGGAATACACCTCAGAAATTTTTAAGGAATTTTGTGTAAATGCTAGGATTAAGAGGGAGTTTACTGTAACCTACAATCCACAACAAAATGGTGTTGCTGAGAGGAAAAATAGAACTATTGTAGAACTTGCTAGAGCAATGTTGTACGACCAAAACATAGAAACTCCATTTTGGGCAGAAGCCTCTAGGACAGCTGTCTACATTCAAAATAGATGTCCCCACTCACATCTAGCTAACAAAACTCCCAAAGAAGCATTTACTGGTGTAAAACCTGACATAAGTCATTTAAGGATTTTTGGTTGCACTGTCTACATTCATGTACCTAAAGAAAAGAGATCTAAATTAGAACCTATTGGAAAGAAAGGGATATTCGTGGGCTATAGTGAAACCTCAAAAGCTTACAAAATATACATACCTGGACAGAAACAAATTGAACTAAGTAGAGATGTCATCTTTGAGGAAGACATTGCTTTCAGAAGAGCAAAGAGTTGTAATGAGATAGAAATTCAAGATTCTCCGAAAGTCATGGAGGAGGATCTTGCTCCTGAGATTCAGAGGGAGTACCCAGAAGAAATCCTAAATGAAAACCAAACTGCTCCAGAAGAGAATCCTAATAACAACAAAAAGAGACCACTTTGGGCTAGAAAGATGATTGAGGAAGCTGAGAATTATGCAACACCCAAAGGAACTTTTAGAGAAAATAATAGACCCAAAAGATTCTCAAGCTATGTTGCCTTAATGAGTGAGATCATTAGTTCAGAGCCAACTAGTGTTACAGAAGCTCTCAAGCATCAAGTATGGCAAGATGCTATGACGGAAGAGTATCAATCCATTTTTAAAAATGATGTATGGGATATAGTACCTAGACCAAAAGAGAAATTTGTTGTCTCTTCCAAATGGCTCTTCAAATCAAACATGCTGCAGATGGCAGTATAGAGAAACACAAAGCACGTTTTGTTGCCAGAGGTTTCTCACAAAAGGAAGGTATTGATTATGAAGAGACGTTTGCACTTGTTGCCCGGTACACCTCTGTTAGAGCAGTAATAGCTATTGCAGCAACTAAAGGCTGGAAGATCCATCAAATGGATGTGAAAACTGCTTTCTTGAATGGGACCATTGAAGAAGAAGTCTATTTAGACCAACCTGAAGGCTTTGTGATACATAATGCAGACTCACATGTATGCAAATTGAAGAAAGCCCTATATGGACTTAAACAGGCCCCCAGAGCCTGTTGTGAAAGGATCGATAGCTACCTTATGGGACTAGGATTTTCGAAGAATGATGCAGATTCAAATCTCTATTTTAAGGTAATTAAAGGTAATATGTTAATACTAATTTTATATGTTGATGACCTGCTAATAACAGGAGAAGATCACCTTATTACTCAATGTAAGAACGACCTAGCCCGAGAATTTGATATGAAAGACTTGGGCATTTTACATTACTTCCTTACGTTAGAAGTCTGGTAGAAATCAGATGGTATCATTTTAAATCAAGGAAAGTATATTATTCATATTCTGAAGAGATTTGGGATGTTGGACTGTAGACCCATGTCTACACCTATGGAAACCAACTTACACAAATTGAAGGAAGCAGCAGCAAAATCAAAATTTGCAGATCCTACTCCATAGACAGATAATTGGATCATTGATGTACTTGGTTAACACCAGACTAGATATTTGCTATGCAGTGAATGCTCTATGTCAGTTTATGTGTGAACCAAAGGAAATACACCTTGTTGCTGTGAAGCATATATTGAGATACCTTCAAGGTACTATTGGATATGGTCTTAAATACAGATATGTCAACCTAGATCTAGATGGATACTCTGATTCAGATTGGGCTGGAAGTGTAACCGATCGGAAAAGCACATTAGGATGTTGCTTCAGTTTAGGATCGGCTATGATCTCTTGGATCAGCAGTAAACAGTCTTCAGTGGCACAAAACTCAATAGAAGCCGAATATATTGCAGCCTCTATGCGAGCAAGAGAAGCAGTATGGCTCCAGAAATTGCTTGTGGGATTACTTGGTGAGCCCCTAAATCCTACTATTATCCACAGTGACAATCAAAGTTGTATTAAGTTTTCAGTGAATCCAGTATTCAATGATAGATCAAAGCATATAGAGATTCCTTACCACTATGTGAGAAACATAGTAGAAAGGAATGTGATCCAGTTGGAGTATATTAGTACAAGCGATCAAACAATAGACATTCTCACCAAGCCTCTCTCTAGAGTTGAAGTTGAACACTTCAGGAAGAAACTTGGTATGGTTGAAATGTAAATTATTTTTGAGATTGAGACTCAAATTGTATATTTTGTACGAATATATTTAAAAGATGTTTAATGTGTAAACTCTTTTGTCATGTGTGTGACTCCATGACTTTATGCCCCCCCACCCCCGTGTACATTATTGAAAGGTGACGATCTTTCTGATAATGAACACTTGTATTTGACATTGTAAGTGACTTTACAATGATTAGTTTCACTATCATGATGCATATCATGTGACTTGATATCCATGGATATGTCATCATAGTATCTCTTGGACATTTTGATAGATATCATGAGACTTGATATTAGTTGAAGATCATTATGATCCTTATGAGATAATCATGGTGGATAAGTGTATCCTTGGATATGCCATGATTTATTATGGTAGACAGCATGAGACTTGATGTCAGTGCACATACCATAAAGATGTGTAATGAAGAATGTCATGTGACTTGACACTCTTAGAAGCATACCATATCTTATGATATCACGAGTAAGGTGATATCACTATATACTTGGTTAGTTTTATCTTTCCTAGCTAAGAGGGAGTGTTGAAATATGGTAGCTTCAGTCAGATATAGAAAAGATGATCGATTTGATAATATGTGTGTATATATATGTCAGTATGTACTAACATATGTATACACACATATATTTAATTGTATATATATATATTCATATCATCATTTGCAATAAGTTCTAGAAATCAATGATCACTTATATAACTGATTGAAATCTACTATATTCCAAGTATGTTATCGATCCGCATTTAGAGGTTATTACTTGCAGATTATTGGCATTTCATGTTTTATATAGGATCCCGATCGAGCATCACTATCGGTGATCATTTCCAGATTGGATATTATTTATTTGTGCAATGTAAATACAGATCGAACTTGGTAAGCATTTATGTTTATTAAGTAACAAACCCCGATTAGAGATTGGGTATTTAGTTAAGATGAAAAGGCACAATTCATGAGACATCTCATGAACCGACATGCCTCCACTTTGTGGAGACATGTCCGCTCATGGGATGTCTCTTCCTTATATATTTAATGCAGATGCGAATCCACAATTGGAGACATCAAAATCAATAAATGTTCTGCTCTTGTAGATCGAATACCATTAAGAAAATTCAGACTTGTAAATTCATGATCAGTAATTCTCAATATTGATTTGGCATCAACTTCATATTTATCAAGTTCAATATTCTGATTATAATCTGCAAGAAAGTACAGTGATTGTAAGAATCATATTCTGAAAATAGAAAAGCCACAGATAGATCAAATCTGAAAGAAATTTAATCATATTTAACAATTAGTTGGGAATTTAAAGCATTTGTTATTATGATTTTAGATCTGTCACCTATAGACACTAATTGTGATCTTAAGTTTAACCACTCTACAGGCTGAGTCAACAAGTTTTCCCAGCTGTGATAGACGATGTCAACTAACAGCAGGTATAGTGCTTATCATTTTAGAACCTTGTGGTAGCGAGTGGGTGAGTGAGATCAATTTGGGACCATGTTGGACCTAAATCTTCGAGCATATTATGCAGCCAGGTTGAGTGAACCAGCAATCCTAAAATCATGTGCCTACAACTCAGTCTCATCAATAAAACAGAAAAAAAGCAAGAGGGCAACCTGAGCAAATCTACAATGCCCAAAATTGAGATTCATCACCATATCGGATCAAAGGCCAACAGTAAACTCCAACCAAGTACTTGGCAAACCATAAATAAACAAACACCATCTGCTGAATTGTAAAAGTTTGAGAGTTTCAAAACTCAAACCAGCAAGGAAGGCGTTAAGGTGAGGGCAATTTCCAAACTGTGGAGGAGAAAACTCCTATGATCACTCAGTTATCCAGCTCCAAGTGATTCACAAAATCGATCACAAGATATATTTGAGTGGATACCACTTTCAAGCATTACAGGTAGAGGCATCACAACCAGTGTTACAAGACTCAGACTCGGCCCAAACTTGCCGAGCTAATTTTTGACTAAGACTCGAACTTGGCCCAAACTCGCCAAGCTGAATTTTGACTTGAACTCGAACTCGGATGTCAGACTAGGCAATCTGAAAAACCCAAGAAATTCAAAGATTTTAAGGATTTACAACTTGTTTCATGCACCCTTGAATAAATAAACCTTAAAGACACAATAATCTCATCAAATCGAAGCTATTTTGATAACAAACACTAAGACATCGATCACATAAGTATAAACGCAAATTTTATTTAAGGAAATAACACATCAGATATATAAATGGTGTCAAATGTATACAAAACTCATAGAATATGAAATCCATGGCACCAAAAGTTTCAAAGAAATATCAAAACAAAAGCAAGAATTTTGTTTATGGCTCAAAGGAGTCTATATCACTTGCCCGCCCCCCCCTCACCATCCTACATGTGCATCTAAGATAGTTCCCTAGAGGATGATGTGGCCATGATATCTACCTGTGTCTCAAGCTCAGTGACATCCACACCAACATCCAAGGGGTCTCCTCGTGCTCTGTCCTCCTCCTATGCCATGGCTACTGCCATTGCCTCTCGATCCACTTGATCAGCCCATGCCAAGTCATCATTACCAAAGACTTTTGAGTTTTTGGTATTTTTTATTTCTTTTTGCTTGTAGTTGTGCCACAGAGTCCTAGCCACAGGACTCACCAGGTCTGGCAAGTCTTGCAATATTTTTCCAAAGACGAGTCTCGGGTCCCTGGGCCTCTTTTGACCCGGCTAGCCTTTAGACTCGCCAAGTTTGGGAGAGTTCAGAAGGGCCTTGTAACTCAACCCTTTAGATGCTTACTTTGACCAGATGGAACACTTCGGAAATTTTCCTAATTGAGGAGATTGTACAATATATTTTGTGAGATTTGCATTTGGTTCAGATCTACGAAATATATCATAGAATTAAATCTGCCATCCTCTAAATTTGATAAATATTGCAGAGTAACAGGACTCTGCGAGTCCGGGCTGGACTCGCAGAGTCCCGAGGCGAGTCATACCCGACAAGTTTATATGGCTCTTGCCTCGGACTCTGCCGAGTCCAGCAGAGTCCATCCGGACTCGCTGGACTCGGAGAGTCCCGAGCCCAGGACTCTGTCGCGGCAGCAGCCAGCAATAAAGTGAAAAAAAACATTTTTTAATGTTTTTTGCTTTTCTTAACCGGTTTATATGTTATGTTTTTGACCTAAAAAGGTCATTCTATCACATGCAAACAAAGAGAGGAGAGAAAAAAGGCTTGAGAGAGGAGTATTGGGGTTTTAGGAAAAATATTGGGAAATCGATTGGCTCTCATAGATCGATTGTTGATTGTTTGTGCAAGTTTGTAGCTTGCATTCACGCATTGAGAGGAGCTAAAAGAAGCATTTGGAGGAGGCATCTACATTAGAAGAGTTGCATTTCCATTTTTTGATCAATTTTGAAGAGGTAAGTTACATTTTTTGTGTTGTTTTTTGAATTTTTTACATTCATGAATCATATTTCAGTTTCCATTGTGTTGTTTTAGTCTTTAAGTTTAAAGTTTACATTTGTTTTTGTTGATGAAAAACTTGAAAAGTAAGAAGCCCTAGTGTTTGATTTTTTTATTGTAGATGCTTTTTTTTTTTCATTTATGATATATTGCAGCAGCAACATAATCATAATGTCTCAGCCGGAGGGTAGTTCATCAATAAAACCTAAATATAATCCAAATGCAAACCCTGTTTTCGTAACAAGAGATAAGGCTTGGAGACATGCCATCGCCGGCCCAAGAAAAGGAGTAGTTATATGTTGGCATTGTCATGTTCAATATAATGGGGGAGGTATTAACCGATTGAAACATCACCTTGCACATATACCAGGGCATGATGCTAAGCCATGCCTACAAGTTCCCAAAGATGTTAAACGTGAAACTCAAGCTCAATTAGAGGAATATGAAGAAAAAAAAGAATTGAAAAAGAAGCAACA
>MU226603.1:523442-551170 GCA_018584345.1 Thuja plicata
CCAAGCTCTGTTTGGTGGAGGGCATTCTTAGCGAATGCCAAGAACAATCCAAGCTCTGCTTGGTGGAGGGCATTCTTAGCAAATGTCAAGAATGATCCAAGCTCTGTTTGGTGGAGGGCATTCTTAGTGAATGTCAAGAATGATCCAAGCTATGCTTGGTGGAGGGCATTCTTAGTGAATGTCATGATTCCAAGTGTGGAATCTAGAGAGAGATTGTGATAATCTCTTGGAGAGGATATATATTAGTAATGGAACATGCATATGCATATGTGACAGAGGGATACACCTTGATGGGTATCCACAAGGCTTGGGAAGAGATGGAATCTCTTCCCAAGACTTATAACAATGGATAAAATAATGTTAGTTAACGTAGAGGCCTTAGTGGAGATAAACCAAAATAAGATGGTGAATAGTTGAGGATCGTTCTAGTTTTTGGCCATAAGGCAACTAGAGCCCTTGGAGATCCTCACCAGAGAACTAGGAACCTGATTTTGGAGCTCTCCCTAAGGATTTGGTGGAAACTAGTTAGGGATTAGAATATAGTTTTCTTTCATTAGCATATATATGAAATATACTAACAATTGTTGCAGGTTTACACATCAAGGAATCAGGCTATAACCAACCTAGGAGATGGGAACATTACACCCTAACATTGACAAACCGAAAAATTTGGAATGGATGAGGAAATTTGCAGCCATTGCAGTAGTGATGGATCTTAACATGCTAAGTAGCTGATCCTGATTCTGGTTCGGATTCGGATCCGGATCCGGATTCGGGGATTCGGCAAAAACCTTTTTGGGCTGGATCCTAATTCCACGGGTGTATATATAGACATTTTTGAAATGTGTGTGTGTGTGTGTGTGTGGGCCGGATCCTAATTCCACGGACGTATATAGAGAAATTTTTGAAATATGTGTGTGTGTGTGTGTGTGTGTGAATGTATGTATGTATGTATATTCATAGATTCCCTACATGTAACATGTCAATGCTCATTCATTATTAGTTCAAAACTTCAAACTTCAAACATATAATGATAATAACATATTAATAAGAAATTAGAAGCGTGATTCTCATAAAATGATAAATCCATAATTGCCAATATATGATTGTCATATTCATACTTTGCAAAAGTCTCAAAATGTCATTACATGATGAACAAAGCAAAAATGGTGAAAAATGCTTGAGAGATGAATGAATGACCATCAAATGACCAAATTTATGCTTTACTGGTTGAATTAGGATTTAGAGGCTTTTTAGTTTTAAAAACGAATAAAAATTTGGCATTTGTGGCCCGTTTTTGGGCACCCGCATGCTCAGATTCTCGTGGATTCCTCCAGATTCTGCCCGGATTCCAGTCCGTAATCCGAGCAGGATCCGAGCAGAATCAAGATCAGGATCCAAGGAATATCAGAGGGGTCCGGTAACATAGTTAACATGGTGCAAGAAACAAAGATATATATGAAAGACATTGTGGGTTCTAGTTACAATACACATATTCAAAGCACATCCACATCATTTAGCTCTAGCAAAGTCCAATCACAAAGATTTTTTGTTTCACAAAGCATGCTGAATTGTAGCCTTGAAAATTTAGACTACAAAAAGGAAAAACATGAGGAAACAAACACAATATGCCCAAATTTTTGGTATTACAACAACCTTCCTTTCAATGTGGTAAGAATCCCTACCTAGGGAAAAAATTTGGTAACAACCAGAATAGTTACAGAGCAAGAGTATTGTTGTGGCATTTTCACACCATCGCCCCATTGCAAATGGGGACCCCCTCTTTTCACTTTGGTAGTAGAGTACTTGTCTCAGGTAACCTTGGTGGCAATTTCAAAAGTCTTGGAATCCTTAGGCCAAGTTGAGCAAGTTGTAGGTCCAGGCCATAAGGTAGAGTTAAACCAAGGCAGCCAACTCTTAGCTCCTCCATGATGAACCTTAATCAAAGAGTCAAGAGCTTGACGAAAGTTTAAGTTTTCATCTTCGAAAAGAAATGAAGTATGGTGCAAAGAGAATGAAGATCTGAACAAGGAAGAAGTAAGTCCGTGTTGCAAGTGGAGAAATAAGCTTGAGACACCAAATTGAAAACCTCAAGTTTTGGAGTGCAAGTGAAGGAATTGAGAAAACAAGTTACTAGTGATGATCAAAATGCAAATCAGAAGGTCTTGGTGGATGCAAGTTTGAGTGTTAAAGATCAAAGACTTAGAAAAATTTCGGACCCTTGGCTGAGCCCAAGAGCAGGTCGGATTCCGACCTCTCTTGGGGATCAAGGAGCCCAAGAACAGGTCGGATTCTGACCTGCTGTGGGGCTCCATACCCCTAGCCACTGTTTTGAGCCTCTCTCTCTTGCACTTTGAAAACTGGCACCACCACTTGATATTTGATCTATAAGGGAAAGTCTTAAAGGTTGATCAAGACATGAGACTAAGGTAAGAAGACGCAACCAATGAGCTAATGATGGAAATTGAAGCAAAAGAAATCAGCTTGTTCCAGATGAAGAAGTTATGGAAACCATGTCAATTTGCTGATGAAAATTGTGTTGAAGGGAAGAAGAAATTAGTTTGACACATGTAAGTATTAATCAACACTTAGTGTTTTTGAAGAAGCCAACTTGGATGAGCCCAAGAGCAGATTGGAATCCGACCTCTCTTGGGGCTCAAGGAGCCCAAGAGCAAGTTGGATTCCAACCTCTCTTGGGGCTCTATACCCAACCACCAGCCTATTCACTCAAACATTAAGGTTGAAATCAGAGCATGAGGAGGTGAATTTATGATAAAACTTGGCATTTACAAGGGGCTGTGGTTTGAAAAGGGAAATGATTGAAAGGCTAAAGAAGAACTTCTGAGTTCGGTAAAGAGAAGATGACAAAACCAAGTGAACTTTGAAATTGAAATCACAAGGAGCGATAAAAATCTGATCGAAAACAAAATTGGAAAAGCATGAAGTTGATGTGCTTAAGTGCAAATGAAAGAAGAGGATTTAACTCACCTTGGACTCAAGCCCAAGGGCAGGTCGGATTCCAACTTTCCTTGGGGCTCAATGAGCCCAAGGGAGGTCAGAATTCCGACCTTCAGGCTCCATCATGAGCAAAAACATAATACCTTCCATTATCTTTGACAATTTTCCCCTTCAATTTTGAATTGCGAGATGGTTTAGGGGAGATTAAATAAGAGGTAAATCAGTCAAAATTGAAAGGAAATCAGGCTCTAAAGGCTGAGAGTTGCAGATATGTGTTAAAATTTCAAAACCTGAAAGGGAGCAAAGCCTTCTAGGAGTTCGAAATAGTTTCAGGTCTGAGTTTATTCATTTGGAATTTCATTGCAATTAAGCAAGGTATATGATGGTAAGGGGCTGTTAATGCATTTTGAAAGATGAATTTGAACTTGATAGGATTTATGATCTTGTTGTCCTCAATTTTGTATTCACAAAATTGGGGCAACCCTACGAAAAATTTTGTAGGCTAAAATCTTCAAGACGAGTCTGTGTTTGGCTTTTGGTCTCGTTCTGGTCGTAGTTTTGTGGTCTTTGTCTTCCAGTTCGTTTTCGGGCAGTTTGCACGTCCTTCTAAGATTGTCAAAGAATGGCCTTTTTCCTGTCAGTTGCCTAAAACAATGACAAGATAAAGATGAGATTTATAAATAAATTTAGAGTTTATTTATAAATTTTTGAATTACCATTTTAATGATGATCTACCTTGCATATATTTTAAAATAATATTTTATTCAGAAGTCTAAAAAGAAATTTAATTTTAAAATGCATGAGCATATGTTTTTAAAATTTAATAACGTAATATATTTTTCGAAATATATATGGTTTTATGATATAAGCATTAATTTAAAAAAAATATATACATAAGTATAGCTATATTACTTTTAAGTAATATGTTTTTGAGAAAAATATGCAAAGAAAACATTATGTTATTGTTTAAATTTCGGCTCTATTCCTTAAAGCGTTGATTTTTGAATTTATAACATAATGTTTTACAGAAAATGTTCATCGCGGTGGAAGGCGTTGAATTTAAAGGAGAAGGCATGTCGGTTATATAGCAATCGATAATGTAAAAAGGCTCCTCTAAAAAGCTCGCGGTTTCCTTTAAAGGTCTAAGGTGTCGATTTTATGGCATATGTCATATGTTTCGAATAAAAATGCTGCCCTATATCAATTCATATGCAAAAGCTGTCATGGATTTAAATATTCATATACATTAAGTTTTGCAACATGAGTTTCGAAAGTTTTTTTTAACATATGCTTTTTATCTTATAAAGCCCGCGGCTTATATACAAACACGGCATCAATTTTTATTGACATAAGCATGTCATTTAACACAAGGCCCGCGGCTTATATGAAAATGGCGTCGTTTTGGGATGGCATAGCATATATGGCATTGATGTATTTCTTTTAAATACATATTGTTTTGCTAAAACCTGTGATCTGTCTTTATCTAGTGGAGGGCGTCAGTTTTAAAATGATGTGTCATCACTTTCTAAATCCCGTGTTTCCTCTTACCCAAGTAAAAACGTATGTCAATGACCTTTTAAAATACGTTTTTCCTCCTTGAAAGCTGAGGCGTTGATTTTGAAAAGTATGCTATGCAATGATGCATATTGTTTTCTTTTAAAACATATGTTTTTACTTACCACGTTAAGTATAAAGCGTCGTTTTTAATATTCTTTGCATTTTGAAAAAAACATACCCGTAACTCTTCTTTCCAAACTCGTAGATGTTTTGAAAGCCGTTGTGACTCCACATATTCCTGCGCTTTATCAGTTTTTAGCTCGCCATTTGTTGACCAGAAAACCGTGTGGAGTTTGAAGCCGATTTCCACTACATAGAACTGCGACTTCACTACTAGAAGAGCCCTCATTTTTAAGTGTTGATGGGGCACGTGTTTGATGCTTTAAACACTTGGAAGCATCCACGGGTCGAGTGTGGTCTTTTCCACATTTCGTGGGTCGATTTTAATGAAGTATGGGGTCGTTTTATGGTGATATTTCTCCATTCAAACTCTGTGCATTGACATTTTTTGGTGGCAAGAGATGATCACAGCTGGAGAATTTTATCGGTTTTGTCTCTCATTATTTTCTGTTCGAATACAGAGATGCATTCATAGATGAATGTGTTACATTTCTATTTGGTTGCAAATTCTTCTATTGGCCTTCTCAAAAAACCGTGTGGGAGGATTTTTCATTGTTTGCAGAGTTGTAGGTTTCTTCTCAAGCAAATTGGAGATGTTCTACAAAGACATTTTTCTTCTTCTTTCTTCAGTTTCAAAGGTTTCCATACTTGATCGCTTTAAGAATTTTCCAGATGCGCTCTTCACTGGACGTCTTGGAACATATAAAAACTTTGGAATTATTTTCCAATAAGATCTTTTCAAACTGTGGGTCTTCCCATAATGTATATGTTTTTCACAAAGAAGTCTTCCATGATAAACATGGCTTTTTTTTTTTGGCAACCGTGGAGGGAAGTACAAGGAGCTATTGCAGAAGGGTCCTTACTTCGGTATTTCAATAGCTTTGTAGACAGTTTGAAGGTCATGAAGGTAGCTATATTAATTCACTATGATAGTAAATATGTGTGACCATCACGAAGATGAAAGACAAATTCTTACGGAGACATTGGTGGGACAAAATCTTAAAAGGGCAAAGGTGCTGATAATCATGAGGATGAAGGAAGTTTGAAGTCACTCAAAGATGCTTATGGTAAAAGGACCATCTTCAAGGGATGATCCAATTGTCCCAAAGTACACATGAAATTTAACATCTAGTAACAAGCAAGAGACAACAAGGTGTTGAGTTATGTGACAGTCAAGAGAGGTTTCTCTGCATAATATGACAGTGAACAGCAAGGTCTCAAGAGTATAAGTAATTAAAAGACAATCTTCATCACATGAAGGAGGAATCTAGAGTTTTGTAAAAGATTTGTTGCTATATCAATAAGGACTTTTCAAGGAGAGGGCATCCTAGGCTGAATTAACTATTTAGGGGAAAATCATTGCAAATTTCAAAGCTTCAGCATAGAGTGCATCAGTGATATGCTGAATAAGGTCGGGGCAGATTTGGAAAGAAAATGAATATCTCAGTCAAAAAGACAGTCACAGTATAACAGTCATCTCACAACTTATGCATCATAAATATGAAAGTCGTGAATACCCCTAGGTGTTTTGAGATTTCCAAGAAGGTTGCAATATTGGTTTACTCTCCTCAAAACACATTGCAAGTTGTGTAAAAATAATGATTACACAAAGATTTTCTCTTCAAATGCTGCAAGTCCAAGTTACAAAGAAGGATCTTCCCAAAATTGAAGTAGAGCTTCCCAAGTTCAAATGCAGTCATGGGTGCATTACAAATTACTTGGAAATGGGTTTAGACCCGTTTACAAGTACATATTCTTCCTCTCAAAAGTATGGCAGGTGTAACAGCAAGGAAGTTTTCATAAAATGATGTTCCAGTGGAAAGTTCTTCCTCTTTATAGGCAAGCTATAACAAGGTTGTTCTTCCCTTCAAGTATGAAAGTTCATGTTGCAAATTTGTGGTACAGCTAAAGATCCTCCCAGATTTGGTTCTTCCCATGGCATATGGTGTTCTTCCCAACATATGATTAAGTTTCACAAATCTGATTGCGAATTGCTAGGATGCGAAGCAAGAGCAACCGCACGATGGAGCCAGACAAGGAGGTGGAAAGTGTGAAATGATTCCAGGCATAGAATGCTTTCAAAACTGAAACAGAGAGACATAAAGATGCTTCCCAGCAATCACCACTATGATGCAGAACAATCAAGGGTGCAGATTCATGCTTCAGTTCGAGATGCTTTCACCAAACCAGAACACGTCACTCATCAGGCATCTTGTAGCAGCATAAAGACCGACAGAGGATGATGCAAATAGGTGTCGTGTCTTGTCAGACACTTAGATGCTTTCATTATGCATTTTGTAAAGTGTAGAATCTTTAACAGATTACACAAAAATATGTAATTGCATGTGATAGTATCACGTGCAAAGCTGTCTCATGTAATCATGCTGCAAGGACATTAGGTCCTGCAGCATTGAATAAGTCAAAGTTAGTTAGTTAGAGATAAGGATAGAATAAGTCAAAGTGGTTGAGGGTTTCCCCTTTCTTTTCCACTTTCCTCTCTCCTCTTTTCCTATATAAAGGAGAGAGCTCATTGTAATCCGGCATCTTTTGTTTGTGCAAATAAACTATAGGCAAAACTCTTGAGTTTTGAAAACTTTGTGTTTCATTGTAAGAGAGTTAAGCGTTTGAATAAAAGAATAGAGATTGACAGACTTTGTGTTGTCATCTTGAAAATCAATGAATGTATTCTTATGTTGCACTTGTTGATCCTTGTTCAAATTAAAATAGTTTCTTTGTTTAAATCATTGGAGCATCTTTAATTCAAGTTTTCTGAAGACTTTGTGCTTCAGGGAATCGGGATTACTATAGAAAATAGTGGCTGATATACTCCAAGGACTGAAGACTTTGAGCTTCAGTATTGGACAATAGATTAGAGAACTTATTCGAGGTGAGGACAAGAGACTTTGAGCTCATTGTATCACTTCGTCTTTAGAATAAATCAACTGCTGCCTCATTTGATTGTTCTTATGTCAATCATTGAGTCACCGGTATTACTGTTGCAAGGCGAACTGTATGTGTTACAGTTCAGTTCTACTTGAAGCCACCTGCGGTAAGAAGGGAGTCTCCCCTATTGCTGAGAGGAGAGAGAAATCTCACATACTGCTGCCTAAAGTACACATTTTGCAAGTTGTAGTCTTAGTGACTTGCAAAATATTTAGCCAACAGATCTAATTGTTTTTACTTGAAATTATCATTCAGCCTAGAGGCAAGCAGATGTGATCAGGTTTTGAATTCAAGAAATATTCATAGCAGCTATCTAGTGAGAGTGTTGTCATCAAGAGCTTTGATTTCTTAGCATTAATTTCGATTTGAAATATGAAATTCAAATGTTTGACAAAATGATGTTGTTTTGCAAGGTGAAACAGGAGTTGGTGGTTCAGGTGCGAGCATGATTTCAACATCAACGACAACATGGAGACCTCAAGCATCATCAAACCACAAGTTGTTCATCAAGCAAAACAAAAAGTCTAAACAAGAGAAAATCAAAGTAAAATGAAGGTCAAGATGCAAATCAAGTACAAAAACATCAAGAAGGATCAAGCCCAAGAACCATTTCAAGTACAAGTTCAAGGGCAGGTCAATGAGAAGATTTCCAAGAGGATGGAGAAAGTTCATGAAGATGAAGCACTTTGGGAATATGAGCTACCACAATCAATTGAAGGCTTAATAATATTGAGTATCAAGAGATATTTCTTCACCTCCAAGGAATTGATCAAGTTTATAAGATAAGCATGTTGAGGCGGCGCCCACTCATCTTCAACCAATCAGAAGATCCCAGTTCCACATGTTCAAATTCATCCAATTAATATCATTCCAAGCGTACATGTGGAGTCCACTTAATGTCTACCTAACCAATTTTTTCATAGGAAAGCAATGTAATTTTAACATTGTCCTACAAGGTGGTGCTTTTATGTAATTAGTCAGCATTTAATGCTTGTAAGTGGTAGTTGGATTAGGCCTTTGTTGGATAAATCTAAGTCATTGATCTTGAATCAATCTTGGCCATTTGTTGTAATTGAGCACCCTATACAAGACATGCTCCTCTCATTTATAATTTATTAGATCAGTTAGAGTAGGGAGAGACTTGGAGAAATTGTTGCTATAATGCTACCAAAATTATTCCTTTTTCATTGTTGTTATCATGGTGAATGTTTGTGAAGTTTTGGAGTGTTGCATAGTTTCTACATTTCCTCGCTTAGAGTAGAATTTTATTTATGTTGAATCGAAGTAGAAGTAGATGAATGGAAGATATTATTGTTGGTGAATCATGGTGAAACTAGTGTCCATACCTTTTGATACTTGTTGGTTGCAAGTCTGGGCCTTATTGCAAGCATTTAACATCAATTGGAGATGTTTATTTGGACTGCACCTTCGTCGGGTATTTGAATGAGTATTGACAATATGAAAATCATCCATGCATCCTTAGAAGCAAGCACCCTCCTTTGCGTAGTTGATTTGGCAAAGCAAGGAATGGTTAGAGTTTCACCTCACCATTAATAGTATTTTGCATTGGTCGAGTTAGATTAGATTCCTAAACCCTTTATCCCTTTGCAATTTGTTTGATTAGAAGTAGTTGATGAGCTCAAATTGTCAAATCATTCGCATTTGCAAAGTTGATATCCATTGAATGAACAGCATAAGTCCACAAGTGATTACCAGCGAATCACATCATAAAATGAGTTAAGTCCACAATAAGAAGGAACCTTGAGGTTGTCTTAGTTGATCACACAATCATATACATTGTTTAGCATCATATACTCGGATTTTTTAAGTTGTTCTAGGAGGGTTGAATTGAAATTCATTCCTAGAACAACTTCGAAAATCCGAGTGTCGGTGGTATGCAAACCAACCATCGTCATGCCACATCAACAGAATTGGCGCTAGGAGGGCCTATTCAAGTTCATTCATGGAACTATCAACAAGTATGAGCTTTCGAGTAACATTTGAGATATGAGACATCTCTTCAAAAGTTGAAAATTCAAAAAAAAGGTGAAAAACTTTGAAAAATCAGAAAAAAAAAAAAAAAAAGGCTTCTCAATGAATGGGCAACAATTTCATGGTCAAGACGTTCGTCAAGTTGATATTTCGAGGGGCTTTGAATGCACAATTACATCCACGAAGTTTCTCTGAATTGGCATCCCCAAGTGAGTGTAGGATTCATGGGACAACCAAACACGATGACCTAAACTGTTTGCCATTCCTATCAAGGGTAAAGCTAATATTACAAGGAAGGATGTTCTTTTGAGATATCATCAAACGAGTCCCATTTGTTGAATCCAATGATACCGTTAACATGTTTTCAAATAATTTCAAGGAGATGATCAAGAAGGGATTAAGTGAAAAGGAATCATGCGTAGAAGGCATGTTGCTCTCTTGTTGGTGTAGACTACACAATGTGGCACACTCAGAATTCACTTGTCTACCATGCTGAGATATCATCAAGCAGGCCAAGCGAGAGATGGGATGGTTCAATCTTGGGCAGCTAGTACAGACAAAATTTGGAGTGTGTGCCTTGAACAAATGAGTTTGAAATCGAAACCCTCCGGATGCGAAGAGAACAAGATAGAGCTAAATGACCAAGGTAGTTAGGAGGAAGATGAACCTTCATGCATTACTTCACAAGAGAAGTGTGTTGAAAGAAAAATCAAGGAAGCAATAAAAGACATTCAAGGAAGACAAATGGTAACAAGTGAGGATCAACATTTGAAGGCACTTGAGAATGAAGAACTACAAGTCGTCCCAAAAGAAGATCAGCGAGGGTATGAAGCAAAAGGCTTAGCACAAGAAAGAGGAAGTGATTTCAATGTATCTCAAAAGGAGGAAATCCTTGGTGAATTTTCACTCGTGCTACAAAAGGAGATTCTTGAGAATGAATTACAAGAAATTTCAAACACCCTTGGAAATGAAGATAATCAAGTAGACATGTTGAATAAAGAATTACAAGTCATGACAACTCAGTCTAGATATGAGGAACAATTCCAGGGTGCACTAAAAGACATCATCAACGCAATGCTTTTCGGGGGGGAGGGGGGCGCTGAAAGATTTCGTGGAAGAAGTGCAAAAGGAGTCATTCCCAAAGACGTCTCAAGACGAACGAGTTGCTGCAAGGGGCATGGTTCATCATCAACTTCGACCTCCCAATGCATTGCCAGTTGAGATTGTATTCGACGAACAACTCATGAAGATACTTGAACATCCACCTATCAGTGAATCCTTAGCTTTCGAGGACACCATGCTTGATGAATGTTCATCCACACCACAAAGGGGGTATACAAATGAAGAATTGCAAGGTGTTCCTAAAGAAGGATTGCAATATGTTCCTAAACAAGTCACGGTATCATTGATTTCCTTGGAGATCATTTTTATAGCAACAAAACCCCATACAGGAAAAGTTTTCAACTAGGACAAAAGTGCTGATGCAGATATTGCTCAATATAGTAAAGATGGTTGGCCAAAGCTTATTCTTAATGTTTTTGAGACTCTTGAGAAGAATGAACTTCAGCATGGGATATCAAACACTTCAGTAGATGGGAAAGAAGATGGTGCCTTCACTCCTTATCCACATGTATCAATCAGCATTTTAGAGATTGCATTGAGTTCAGACTGAAACTGTAAAAGGTCAAGTTTGACAGGTGCTTAATGCACTTAAAAAAAGAAGACAAAGCAAGAAAGAAATGGAAAGGAAAACAGGAATTATTCCTTCATGTAGCATTTTCTTATATTGGGATCTTCTTGTAGTGGTTTATATTTTGATTCTAAGGACAGATTATTGTAATTGTTGTGGCGTTTTAGTTGCATGTGAGCTGTTTTGACTGCTAAATTCGTGCAAATTAGTGCTCATTTAGAGCTAAATAAGTGCAAATTAGTGCTCATTTAGAGCTAAATTTTGTTTTAAAGGAACCGTATTTGTACACTTCCCATTGTGTTTAAAATTATGGAGTCCCAGTTATTCAGCAAGGTATCCTAAAGGGATCCACGAGGAATAGCAAGAGGTAGTTGCCCTTCACATGGTTGAATATTTTTTTATTATCTTTTTCCTAAGTTGCCGATTCGGGTGCGGATTCGGATGCGGATGCGGATGCGGGATGCAGGTGCGCGGAAGCGTCGAATTTTTTTGGGGGGGGATGCTGATGCGTTTGGATGCGTTTTTATATATATCTATATTTTTTAAAAATATATATATACTATATATATTATATATGCAAACTTCAAAGAAATGCAAGAAATATACAAAAATAAAACATTTGATAGTAGAACTAGATACTGATAGTATGATACTTCACCATTGATCAAGATTCAAGATATTAAAATAATCTATTAGTTAAAATATTTTCATCTATTTTAGTAGAATTCCTTTTAACTATAATCTATTTTAATCTATTTTAATAGTTAAAATAGATTAGATTCCAAGCTAGGAATTCTACCCTCATAGTGTCATTTTAGGGTTTAGAAGGAAAAAATAGATTAAAATAATCTATTATGCACATGCTTTAATGTGTTTTAAGTGGGAAAAAAAAAACATTAAAAAAGTCATTTTTTTCTGTTTTCTGGGCATGCTGCCCGCGGATGCGCCCGGATGCCCTGTGGGTGCCACCCGGAAGCACATCCCAGGCGCCCGGATGCTTGGGATGCGCATCCAGAAGCATCCGAGCGCCTGGGATGCGCTCCCGGGTGGCACCCACAGGGCATCCGCGCCGGCACCCGCATCCGCATCCCACCCATTCTGGCACGCATCAGTAACTAAGTCTTTTTCTTATTAATGGTACTAGCATAGGTAAGATGTCTTGTGCTTTGTTATTTTATTCAGGCATCTCTAATGGACAATCCTTATTAAAGGTTGCCTTAATTTGGCCCTTCATCAATGTACCCTTAATTGATTTTTGTTGTGAGTGACCATCTTCTTTTGCACATAAATCCAGGTCTCCTTGGGAGCCTCATAGCTTCATTAAAATTTGTTTGTACACCTTTATAGTTAATACTCAACATCAATAGAAACTAAATCCTCGCATTTATAACTTTGTGTAAAAGTAAGCATCCACAATTTATAAGCTATGGAAGTTTGGATATCTATTCTTTATTTACAGAAATATCGAATCATTCAACAAGAGTCTTTCTAATATGTTCCAATGTGAACAATACCATATGATGTTTCTGCTTCATGATCCAGCACATTACAATCCAATTAAGTGTATTACACAGATAACAAATTTAACTAACCCGATTGTTTCTACCAAAATAAATTTGTTCATGTATCATCTCCAAACACTATATACAAGTTTTAATTAGATATAGCCCGAAATTCTAGATTCTACCAACCTAATGCAAATATTTAGATAGCATTTTCCCATTTTTAAATATTTGAATTTACACTTTTTTAACTGCAAAGGAGCAGATACATAACATTAGTATAGAATGTTAGACCAAACCTGTCCAAAAAGAATATCATATGTAATTACATATATCAGTTCAGCTTGCACCTGCAATGAACACAGCACAAACAATGTTATGCTATCAATTCTTTTTTATATCATTTTCACTTTTGTTAGAAACCATATAGATGAAAGAAGAGTGGTTCAATAAAGCCATAAAAAGCAAAAAAAAAGGATTATCAACAATGAAAGTGAAAGCAAAATAAGTAGCTACAAGCCGATTCACTCTGAAATTATTGAATTGAAGTGCGCAAGGTAACCAGCTTCTGACATCATGATTCCCAAGTAATTAAAACTCTGTATTTAAGAGCAATCTTCCAAACTTGGGATTATAGATAAAGCACTCTCATTATGGGAAGATTACATACCTTCCACTTGCAACTCACAAGATTGATATCTGCTAAAAGTAAAACCTTCTTCAAAATTGGAAGATCTGACAAGAAATCACAAATTCATTTGTCAAAACTAACAAAAAATACATTTGAACCAGAAATAAGGTACTGTACATCACAAAACAGAAAGCTTTTGCCCTAAAGATACAAATTCCAGTTTAAAATATTTCCTTTTATTTATTGGTGTACAGTAGACTGTCAAGTGCACAATTCCCATTCAGAAGGCAGCAACTAAACATTCACTAGATGTGGAGATTGTCAACCAAGGCTCCGAGGAGTCAAAAGCTTCCAGGGAAAAAAATGTTCCAATTTGAGAACAAATTACAACTTCATACAAAATTTCAACAGAACAACCCAAGAGTTCCATGACAACGTGATGTTTGAAACAATTCTTAGAAGAATAAGGAACAAAATCGCATGGTCCATACACTTTTGAGTCTACTTTATTAAGATACCTCGACATAAAATCATATGCTTTAGCCTTTAAACCAAGCATTTCTTGTTTTTGCGCTCCTTTTTTATAAAATTATTAGTTAACTAGTAATTTGAAAAGGTTTGTAATGTCCCTTTTTATCTAATTTGAGACAATACGTGAAATTCCACAACTCTATAAATATAACTCAAATTGCTGATAACAAAATGCTTATTTGATGCTCATTTTACAATGAAAGATAACTGATAGTAAATGATTATTAATTCCAAATGCATATGCTGACAAAATAAGAGAATAATTGCATAACAATGATCACAATATACAAGGGTTCTATCTGATATTGCAATGAAATACATGCTCAATAACCTGAAATGTTGTCTCTGGTATATATGATAGATCCACGCTGATATACAGGTTGTCTGATATGATGACAATGTTGTCTCTGATGTACAATGAATTAAATGCAATGTAGAGATCATTTGGTACAATAACAATGCCGTATTGCACAGGCTGTATCTGATTTATCTTTATCTCTATGCGCTGAACAAGGAAGCCATCTCTTCTTGTTGTATTTGATGATTTGTCTTTTCCAAGTCCTTTACTCCTTCCTTCTTTGGTGTGACAACCTTCAAAGTTTATAATGGTTGTGAACTTCTTGACACCAATTTACAATCGTGCTTTCCATTTTCCCTTTTCAAGGCCAAGTGATGACTTCTATACTTCTTAGGAGAGTATTTTATCTGTAGATCGATGTAGTCATCTAAGGATATATCTTGTTGAAGATTACCTTTTAACCAATCATGCCGCCATTGATCCTGTAGATTGTCTAAAGTGGGTTCTTTGTTTTCTTGTTGTTCTTCTTTTGGAAGAAAAGTAGGTAATGTTGGTCTAAATCTAGGGGTATCATGTCTTGCACATTCATCATTTGTTATTTTTTCCTCATGATGGCTATGATTATCATTGGTTAGTAATCCCACTAATTGAGCCTATTTTCTTGAATATTTCTTTGTCCTCTGATGAATTGATCCAAGCGATTGCTAAGTTTTTCATTTTCTCCCATTTTCAACCCTCTTTGTTATACTAGTTTCTTCGTTGTTTCAATCTCCACAAGCTGGCAGGATCCTGTGCTCTGATACCAATTTGTAACGTCCCTTTTTATCTAATTTGAGACACTACGTGAAATTCCACAATTCTATAAATATAACTCAAATTGTTGATAACAAAGTGCTTATTTGATGCTCAATTTACAATGAAAGATAACTGATAGTAAATGATTATTAATTCCAAATGCATACGCTACCAAAATAAGAGGATAATTGCATAACAATGATCACAATATACAAGGGTTGTATATGATATTGCAATGAAATATATGCTCAATAACCTGAAATGTTGTCTCTGGTATATACAATAGATCCAAGCTGTCTGTAAGAGCCTACCTGGCTCTAACCCTCAATTTGACTGCAAGAAATTCTAAAATTCTGGAATTTAATTCTTTTTCCCCAAATTTTCAACAAATATATATAGTTTTTTGCTTCTTCCCAAAATAATGAAATTGCATTACAACAACTCAATTCATAACACTACTGTAATTCATAAACCATTACATCTAGGAAATTCACTATTGAATTTGATTTGAAAAGAATCATTAAAACTAATATTCTAACATTACAACTAATGCATTGAACACTAAATGCGGCTAGAACCTAGCACATACGGCTCACATCTTTCCCTGTACCGGTCGCGGCTTGCATGAATGATTGCGGCTGAACGTGTAAGTAATGAATGATGGTTAATGCCCCACGCCCAGCAATCCCAAAACAAACTCCACACAACAATGAACAAATTTGCTTCTTCTCCTTTCTATGGCGTCAATTCCTCTAACTTCCGAAAACCCCAATGCTGGTAAATACTTCCCACAATTCGCTGGAGTTGGACTCCAGTTCAAAGTGACATAAAACTGATATGAATTTACCATTCATTCAACAAGATTCTCCAAACCCTTGTCTCCACAATTACAACCAAAACATGAATAATGAATAGCATAAAGAATGAATTCGATTTTCTCCAAGAGGCCTTTATAATGTCTTCAAAACAAATCGAACCCTAAGCTTCATTAATACACTTTGCATAGCTTAAATGATTATGCCAATAAAATATTATACTTGCATAACCTTTCATTGAAATATAATACTCCATTATATTTCCCTTCATTAAATGACATAGCATTTAATTATAAAGTCATTATAATTAATTAATGACTTGACTTTATAATATAAGCTCATAATATAATTAATTAAGTGAACTTAATTAATTACGAACTCCTCAACAATAAAACTCCTCAAGTCAATACAACTGCTCTGCCAAGTCCATCACCAGGACACCCTGCCCCAAATAGACACTGCCAAAAATAGACTTACTATAAATAGTAAGTCCCTCAAACTGGAAACTCTGCAACTAACTTCACAACTCCACTGGTACCAATGCACAGGCGCCTTGCTAAAAATAGCAATCGTGACGAACACCCAAAATAAACACTTACTATAAATAGTAAGTTTGTCAATCTGACCCAAACAAAGAGCAATCCTGGCATCATAGACCTCCAGAGTGGAAACTGACCACTGGCTCTGCCACACGGCCCCCTCCAACATCTCGATTAGCCTATGAGGGTCACAGAAATAAGCTAAACCCATGTGCCTAAAAACGGGGACATTACACTATCTAATATGATGACAATGTTGTCTCTGATGTACAATAAATTACACGCAATGTAGAGATTATCTTGTACAATAACAATGCAGTATTGCATAGGTTGTATTTGATTTATCTTTATCTCTGTGCGTTGAACAAGGAAGTCGTCTCTGATATATCTATATATGATTATGCTTCTGAGATTATGTTGTCTTTGATATGCAGATAAATACTTGCCCCTGGGATTGCTGATAGCAATCGGCTGCTCTAAACAGAGCGATCCACAAGGGATTATATATTTTATATTCTGAGTTCTATATTCGATGATGCCTTTGCAAATGACACGATCTCCAATATATACATGTCCAATACATGGAAGAGGCACAAGGGAATAGTCACCTCTCATCAGCGTAATAATAATAATGAAGAATCACCACTGAGCATCGTAATAATTAGAATGATTATTACAGTAACCACAAATTACCATTAATCGAGCTTTGGTTATGCATTGTTAAGACAAGTGTGATTAGCTAAGTGCGGATGCAACGCTATTATGAGAATATGATGCTCAATAATTTCTAGCATGATGTGGTCGAAGGTTCAATAGTTGTCGTCTTACCATATGAGGTAGACCATTAATGTGTCTGTCTTATTAACAACTCATGTCAACAAATACACATATACCTCCACTATGACCATTGTCTAAAATCTTATTCAATATTTCTACTACTCACGATTATTGTATCGCATATGCCAATTACTAATATCAATGTCGTCGGTTATGTGACACCGATAACTTCTCTCAAGCTAAGTTCCATTAAGTGATATTGTCGACTATTTTCCTGTATTAAACACCACTCCTGATGTCTTATTCATTATCGTAATTAGTCATTGTATTCCATGTTGACAATTCATAGATGAATTCAATAGCATATGTCTTTGTAGTTGCTTCATCTTTTAATATGGATTCCATCTTGCCATATAAGTATGTCGGCATGTCTTGGTAATTGCTTAGTCGTTGTATCCTTATTTTGTCATTTTTGCCATCCTTAAAATTAAGACCATCACTTATCATCGTCATTTGGTACAAAATACTATTATCAGTGATGGCTATGATAGAGATACAGATATCCCCGTTCTTTATCATTGATCAATGCTTCTTAGATTACATCGTCACCCTCATTTCTCTTTATCGTATATGCCTTAACCAATCTCTTCCATTATAATTACATGATAGTGATAGATTCAGCTGCCTATGATGATCATGGTCTTCATTTGGTTTTCATAAATAAATTTCAATCTTTAATTAAAATTTATTTTGATTGCATTTTTAATCTCCCAAATAGGGGACATTACAAGGTTTATTAGTGAAAACATTATATCAACACAACAGAACTCAATCTCAAAATGTGTAGCTATAATGTCCCCAAGACAATCTTGTCCACATTGTGTAAAACAATATGTACAAGCACCGGGAAACAACCAATGATCTGAAACAAGTAACCAATACTTCGGAATATTTTGATACAAACTACGAATGCATTGCAATATGCAATCCTTTTCCGTAAGTGAATTCTGGCAATGCCTTATGAATCGAACTTATCTCAAATATATTTAATCGGCTCCAATATTAAATATGAACATGAGCACTCAAAATATAAATGTCGTTATTATAATCGACATTCATTGCCTCCAATAATCATTTGCTCAGACATATTATAGATGGGTCACGCGATCATAGAAACGTTGCTTTATTCATTTACGACAATACAGAAAATATATCTGCCACAACTTTAGTGATCACTTACACGACAAACTGAGGCTAAGCAATAATCGCAATAAATTCCTTATTGTATATTATAGTCCCAAATATCACAAATGTATTGCTTCTTATATTTCAGACGACAAGTATAAAATAATATCCTCCGCACTTGATCAATATTTACAGCACATAAAACCTTTGTTGGTGCCAATAACTTGAGTCCTTGCAAATATCTTAATCTCTATATCGCTGAAGTATTATTTTGATACTCGGCAGAAATATTAAAGATTGGATCCCATTATTATAATTTATTAAATATCACAATCTGAGCCAATGAATCGCAAATATACATAAGATATTAATATTATACTTTAGCAATATGCAAACCACTTGAACAATCAGTAAATCTCCAACCGCAAATATTTTATTTATCTACAAATTTGTCTTTGAAAGAAGACTTCAAAAATTTGATAACTCGGAGGAAAACTAGGGCGAGGAGTGACTCCCACCGAAACTGCAAACCACCTTCAGCCTCAAGCTTGTGACAAAACAAAGAAGAGATCAAATACATTCCATGATGATTTACAATGCTCAGCCAGCCTCCTTATAAAGGCCTCCAAGAAAAATCTAGAAGATTAGATTAGGCCGATAATAATAAAGTGACTTTATTATTTTATTATTTTATTAATAATTTAATTAATTAATTAAAGTCATCCTTATGCTATTAAAATAATTTTAGGACAACTTATTTAAGTCACTTTTAAATATTTAGGGACTTACAAAAAACTCCTTCATCTTAAGGTTTATAGTACAAAACGTCTACCCTCCAATAAAGAATCATGACCTCTAGAGATGCATGATAGCATGCAACCAAATGTTGGTTGCATATATGTGCTCACGGATTAACCTAATTCCTAGATATATTGATTGTGATTTTGTAATTTATTCCTTACTGAAATATGTATATTTTTTGTTCTCGGATGCACACTTAAAATTGAGAAACTTGGTCTATACCCTTCATTGATTGGAATTCTTGAAGACATATTTAACCTGTATCAATTTGTCTTTACAATTTTCAATGTAAGTCGTATTAAGCTACACAAATCACACAATATATCTCCTAATAATATATACACCACTGCTCATGTAATGTCCACATTTTACAGAACCAAACGTTGACAAATTGCCAGTTTTTTCGATAACAAAAATTTTTGGCTTTGACAAAACCTGTGCACCATATTTGCACCTTTAGTGCCACAAGTTGTACAAATAAAACTTCCAATCTATATTGCAATGCTCTTCTTTTAGGCTTTCAAAATCTCACCTATAAAAATGTCATGAAAAATTGCAATTAGGATCCAGAATATCTGATCTCAGAAAAAATAACATGTTATGGAGTTTCAGTAACTCCAGAAGTTTACTACTTTATATGATATAGTTTGTATTGATAACAGGCATTAACACTTTTGTTCATCTTGATTTATTTTTTTGCCAGATAAAAAAACATTCTAATCAGTTAAGATGGCAGAGGCCCCTCCAAATATGCAGAAAACAGGCTGCCCATGACATGCAATGGGGCAGTCTACACATAAGAGCAATTAGAAAACAAAAAGAAGACAATGGAAGATCAAAAAAGTGATCTTTTCTCAAAAGAATTCAATCACGCATTCAATGGTGATCAGCTAAGGGACTTACCAGAAAGAAAGGAAGTAGGAAATTGGATCTATGTAATTGGATTACAATTGGAGCCCATGAAATTTCCTGATAGTGTTCTCTCTAAGTTGGAGGAATTAGACTCACATTTGTCCAAAGTAGACTAGTTAGATCGGAGGCTTCTGAATTGGGCTTTGCAACCCTCAATGCTTGCATTGGTCCAGCACAATTTATGGAACATCCTTATGGATAGATGAGACTTGCAGTTGCTTCTTGTCACAGTGAGATCATGAGAATAACAGCTCCTGTAGCACCCTACACTAATAACATATTGAAGAAAGTTCTACAGCTGAATGTGGAGAGCCTACATGAGTTACATGATGTCAAAGCCCCTATTTTGGTAAGAGGGCTAAGATTTTAGAAATTATGGCAAGAGCCAGGTCATTTATCATTATGTTGGATCTCAAATGTGATGAATTGATTCTACAAATGTTTCAATGTTTTTTAACCAAAATCAAAAAACTACATCCAAACAATATGAGGGCTTGTATGCAAATTATTATGTCCTTAATCTTGGATGAGGATGATGATATCTACAAGTGGTCGCAAGCAGACTTGTTGGCCATTTGGAGAAAGGAGCATAATATCTCACCTATGGCTTGTGAGTTCTCAAAAGAGTTGATTGAGCAGAATATTGAAAGTTTCAAGAAACAGATGACTGAAAATGAACTAATCTCAATAGGCTTACAAGTTGCGGGGTCTCCCCCAAAAAAATAAGAACCAAATGAGAAAGGAGCATATTTATTTAACATGTCAAGAGACTTGGACACCTGATCACAATTGTGGGGTTGGTAAGGAAGATAAGTCAGCCAAAGAGGTTTGGACAAATGATAAAGAAGATAGGAATCTCACAATTTGGTTCCAATAAAATAACACAAATGCTTGCGATGAGATGGATTCAATTGTTATTATAGGTAAGGGATATACGAATCTCTATATTGGTGACTTGGAAGTTGTTATTGACAAACATTTTGATGATGATGGTCTTACTCAAGGAGAGAACAAGTTGGAGACTCAAGATGTTTCCAAGGAAGAAAATGAATCTTCATATGATGAGAAATTGCTTAAAAATGATGACATGGCAGCAGCCTCAACTTTGCATGCAAATCAATCAAACAAGGGTTTTGAGGCTTATGATAACATTGAAAGATATGATGAATCATGTGCTCTTAATAGCAACAGTTCACTGATGCGTGATAGTGTTTTAATTGACCAAACTAATAACTTGAAAGGTCCCAAATTTGGTGAGAGGGTTAACATCATTGAAGATGGCCATTTGGTAAACTTTGAAATGGATAAGATCAACATGTCGTTAGGAGAAGATCTACCTTGCGAATCAGAATTTGTTGCAGCAGATGGTGAATTGTCTATTGACCAAGGGGCGGTCTTAACTTGTGAATATCAAATATATCAAGGAGTTGACACTCAAGGGACTGATTTGGAGAACCAATCAAAAAATGCATTTCAAGCTAATGGTGTTAAGACACATACTTTGAAGAATCAGCTGAAGATCAATAAAGATATGATTGTTGCAGCTTTAGTACATTATGATAACACTCGGAAGACCATTGAAGACCTCTACTGGAAGGCTCATATTGAAAGGAAACAAAAGGACAGGGAAGGTGATTCTTATTTTGCAAACTTGCAGGTTGTCAAAGTAGCTCTTGGATCAATGAAATCTGGTTATTTGCATTTACTTTCAGACAGGGATCATATCTTGAAGATTGCTGAAATGTATGCTGATAAATTGAAGGGAAAGGAGGCTGAGGTCAATAAGCTCATCGTGAAGCTTAACAATACTAAGGAGATATTGGAGAATATGCAAATGACTCTTCAAGAAGCAAAAAATCAGATTATTGTCACTAATCATTTCAAGAAGCAAGAGAACAAAGGAAGGACTGAGTTTATCAAGGAGGTGATTAAGGAATTTGACAACATGCAACAAACTTATGATTTGGACAACTATTCCAAAAGATCAAGTGATAAAATTTTGGACCAGCCAGAACATCAGTACAAGGACTAAAGGATAATCTTCAGTTGGTTGACAATTCTTTGTTTGAGGTAGATGCGGTTGTGTCTTATAACAACTCACTCTTTAAGATGAGTGCTGATTGGACATTTGATAATCCACTCTTCAAGTTGGATGAGAAGTTCTTTCTGACTCCGGTAATGAAAATGGTATTGATTGCAAGATTTGGGACCTAGGTGCAGTTTCTAGTGATGAGTTTTGGTCACAAGATTGGAGAAGTGGATCAATTTCTAGAGTTAGTTTGCTGCCCACTTTCCGGTCAACTTACACATGGGTTGGATTCTGATCTACAGATGAGTTGATGGAATCTTTGGTTCAGCACCTGGGTAGTTCTTGGTTGAGGATTGATGGTAGATTTGATTTGATCATAGGAGATGGATTTTCAACTACTTCCTTACTCATGATTCCTATGTATTCAGTAGTATTTCAGATTGTTTACTATTGTACTAGTTCCTCCGCATCGTTGGTGTTGACCTCAGCCTTTGAACAATTTGATTTTGTGCACTTGCAGACTTCAATGCAACTAGTTGTGGGGCATCTTGTGGGCACAACTCAGTTATTTGCGGTCACTTCATAATGTTAGTATGTGTGCTTTCAGATGATGATGGGTTGATTGCAGCGAGTTGGGTTTGTTGGAATACTTGATTTCCCTACACTAGCACTTGGAGGCTATCTATTGATGTCATATTTTCAGTGGTTGACCACCAAAGTAATACTTGGTTAGTTGATTTCAAGGTTGATTATATTGACTTATATTCCAGTCCCTTAACAGTGACGGATCAGATTGTTGTTTGGGTCTTTTGAGGGGAGATACTGAGATTTTTACTTTTTGGTTGGATGGATTATTCTTTTTGTTACCTAGAAATTGTGATTGGCAGGGAGTTTGCTGATGTGGTCTTTCTTGAGTTACCTTGGCAAGATACATTACATGGCATTGATTTCAGCCCTCTTAGAGTTTTCAGATCCATGGGAGTTGTTTTAGTTTACACCAATAGCTTAGGATGGGTTGATATGATTTTTCGTGTGCCTATGATGGGTGTTTTGCACTTCCATGGAGGATCATTTGGAGTTGAAGAGTTGTTCGGTGTTGATAGCTCCTTGAGATACTTCTATCTCCTTATACTTGACAGTTGTGACTGCATGATGATTTAGGATCCTGGCATTGGCATGTTTGGTGCTTTACTTCAGTGGGATCTTGGTGCTTTACTTCAATGGGATCTTGGTGATTTGCTTCACAACTCTGGGTATGGTGATGTTTACATCATAGAAGTGCAGTGGATTAGCGGAGCAACATTTATGAGTTAGATATGGGATCCAAGCATTAGGTTTCAACAAGCAAGTGCAGATTGTTTGAGGGCAAGCAATCTCCGGGAAGGGAGGATTGTAATGTCCCCTTTTTGGAACATTAGTAGTTAATTAAATATTTAAGTTTTACATTGTCAAATTATATCAAATTTAACGACAACTTACTTTAATTATTTAATGAAGTATTAAAATGACCTTAATGGCGAGTTTGGTGAAAAATTAATAAAATCATTTTATTACTGTTTCCCTAATTTCAAATTAATGAGGGTGATAATAAAGAGACAAAGAAAAAGAAAAGTCACAAGGATGTGCTATTAAAGAGCATTGAGAGGCTCATTCTGGATAGGCTTGGTTTATTATTTTCTCTTAGAGACTTTGGGAGCTTCTAGATTTCAGTTTTGAAACCTGACGACAGAAACCTTCAAAATTTCTCGGTGGATTGGACGGAAACCCAATTCATCTTTGGTGTGGATTCATCCAGCAATCACCATTGGGCTTCATCATCAGACTGTTGGAGGTATCAGCCGGAAACTCTCTGAAGATTTGACAGGCAAATTTGCGAAATCTTTCTCCGAATACAAATTTACAGTAAATGAGTAATTCAGGACTGAGGTATTTAATATTTGTATCTGATTTGGAATATAAAGATTATTTTATTCTAGAAATTGTTTGCCTAAGAAAATGTGTGTATTTGATGTTTTGACGGCATGAGTTTATTCAGGTAATATTAATTTTGACTACCGCTGAATAAATTAAAGGAGTTCACAGTTAATAATGACCCATTACATTAAGCGTTTGGGTATATATCTCTTCTATCGGGCTTTAATTCATTCTAATGTTATGAAGAGATTAATGTCTTTGGTCTGTCAAAACTATTATTGGAAAAATTAATTAATTGTTGGACTTGATCTGTATTGGTACATTTTTACTAAAGTTCATTGCATATAATCTTCATTCATAATATTTACAGTGGAAGAAAAATATTTGGCTGGGGGAGAACTTGTTTGCGGAACTCGTAATATCTTCCCGTAAAGCCTCGTTTCTCATTAGTGCCAAGAACCTTATTCTAATGTTAAGATTTATGGGAGATGTTTCATTTGGCATTTGAATCTAATTTGACACAAGCATCGCCATGAAATGAATGATGAAGTGGCAAAGATTAACATTTATGAAGAAAAAAATATTAAAGTGAACTTGCTGTGAAGGCTGGGCTTCCTTCTTGGTGCGTGAAATCTGGCACCAAATGATAGATTTGCAAGGGCTACATTCTGGCATCAGGACACAGTTCGAAAGAGATATCGATCCTTTCCTTATTTACTGACCACCATTCTATTTCTGGACTAATAATATTAGGGGACAAACTTTACGTTTGTGAATCGATTTGCTGGAAGTGTTCATCCAGGTCTTTGAAAGGTTTTTCTAGCTCGTACGTCGCTAAAATTTGCTGATGAGGGGGCAATCTGGTGTATTAAATTGCTGGAAGACAAAGGAAGTCAATGTGCAGATTTCTGGGCAGTGTGGACTGTTTTTCTATTCATAGTTTCAATTGTTTACATGTTGCCTTTGCTGTGTGTTCTATGGGATGTGATCAGTGAGCTGCAAACAGTGAGTGGGATGATATTATTCGTGGACAGAATTGAAGACAAGTTGCTCTCTCTCCCTACTACCGTTGCCTTCAAGTGAATAAGTTGTTCGTCATCTTTTTGCTGCTGCCAAGCAATAATTCTACTCAAGAGTTGCTGATGATATTCCTGTGAATACTTGACTTGCAAAATCGTTCAATATCTTCCCAGTTCTGAGCAAGGACATTGCTGCTATGAAAAGGTCAGATTTATATATTTAATTGAAACTTTAGTTTCATGGTGAATATGCTTACATTGTACTCAAACAAATGAATTATGTTTGCAATATACATTCTTGTCAGCACTATATGGTTGTCTTCCATGTAATATGCAATCTGTCTGCTAAAATGTCCATGGTGCAAAATGCAAAACATGATGTACAAATCAGTGAGGAAAGCAAAGTGTTTGACATAATGCCTGAACAATAAATCTTGGGAAACTAGTTAGGGAAAGTGCAAAGAATTTGGATCAGATCTAAGGTGACCATTACAAAGGTCCACCACCTTTCATAAGAATCAAGTCACCACTTTTCAGTGTTGCCTTTGAGAATAATATATTATTCCCCAAATTTATCTCCCTTGGATGTCCTCCTCAATTGAAACCTTCTCCCCTTTATATCTTCCAATGTGGGTGAGAGTCACACACTTCATCATGGCTGCCCTTGGCAATGGTCACAACCTTTCACAATTACCACCCTTTGGAAAAGTCACAACCCTTCATAATTATCACTCTTTAAAAGAGTCGTAACCCTTCATAATTATCACCCTTTGAAAGAGTCGCAACCCTTAATAACTTTTTCCCTCTAAAAGAGTCAATTATTTTCTTCTTATCATTTTTTCCTCTTCCATTAATTCTTACTTGGTTAACAACTTCCATTTTCTCTTCCTTCCTCTCTCCCCCTTTCAAATGTTGTTCTCTTCTCCCTTTTTATATCTCATGTTTGAGGGAGACAACTTTTCATTTCATGCCTTTTGACCCTTCATTAACTTAACTAAATTTTAATTATGATATATTTTAATTTTATTCTTTTATATTTTTAATTTAAATTTTATTTTTTATTCTCTTATATTTTAAATTTATTATCATTGTTTATTATTATATCCTATTTGTTGAAGTACAACTCAACTTCTATGATGTAGATCGATGTAATATAGGCTTGCACTATTTTATTTCTGTACTTACCTTCAATCGATCTATCTTGGATTATATGTATATGAGTGACAAGACATATCGAGTGTGGAGACATATCTCTCCACCAATATGCCTCTTCATTAAACATTGCAAACATAACACATAATCAGTAGTTTGTTAAACATAAAGATGACTATTTATTCCACATAGAATAAATCAATATAATGATTTACGATTTAATATCCAAATATAATTATTTATGTATGTATGATAAAATATGTAATAATAATAAACCCAATTATTATTATTATGTATATTCGTATATATGTGTGTGTGTGTTATCATATGTAATAATAATAAACCCAATTATTATTATTATGTATATTCGTATGTGTGTGTGTGTGTGTGTGTGTGTGTGTGTGTGTCATAAGTCATTCTATTGATTGAGATTATCATCCATGATTATGTTTATCTGGCTAAAGCTACCATCATTAACACTCCCTCTTAGCTAGGGAGGATAATCACAGAACAATGATCAAGAGTCACAAGGTGTGAAAGGAGGGGATATTACCTCAATGTAATATCAGAGTTAGTATGTTTACGGATATCAGGTTTTATGATATTCGCCATAATGATGTCATCACATGACAACATGAGTAACGGCTTACAGAATGTCAAGTCTCATGATATTCACCAAGTACTCACAATTTCCATAATGATATCATCTCATGATATCAGGAGTAATCGCCTACAAAATATCAAGAATGCAAATCACAATAAGTCCATTAATTGTGAAATAGAGAAGATATCACCTCACCATGATATCACAGATATATAAACACTTTAATTTGGACCCGATCGGTGTATAACATAAAGCACCCAATGAATTTCGATCGCGGTCCTTCTATATTGGTTAACACCCGATATTTGATCGGTGCTGAAGTAATAACAAAATGTAACCGATACAAATCGGTAATACCAAATTTGAATAATCAGTTTCATATATATATATATATATGATGATGCTCATCCGATTATTATGAAAGATATCAAACATAATTATATAATAATAATAATAATAATATATGTATATGTATCAATATATATATATAAGAATAAACTTTATTATTATATATATGTTGCTATATATGTGTACGTATAGTTTGATCTTTTCCCACAATATTATTATGTACATTTTATCTGATCGAAGCTATAAACATCAACACTCCCTCTTAGCTAAGGAAGATAAATATATTACCTCAATGTAATATGTGAGTATAGATAATCATTTAAAATTTATATCATTTTACTGATATCATGAGCAATGGTCCTCAAGTATCAAGTCCATGATACTCACCAAGTACTCAGAGCAATGGTCTCCAAATATCAACTCACAAGATATTCACCAAGTGCTCAAAAAATGATTATCATGAGTAATGGTCTCCAAGTATCAACTCCGTGATACTCACCAAGTACTCAGAGTAATGGTCTCCAAATATCAAGTCCATGATATTCACCAAGTACTCAAGATGTCTTGTATGATATGTGCACTAGTATCACATATGTGATACTTACCATATAGACAT
>MU226603.1:551228-572769 GCA_018584345.1 Thuja plicata
AATACAAGTGTTCATTGTCGAAAAGTCATCACCTTTCTTCAATGTTCACAGGAGGGCCCATAAGTCATGGAGTCACACACATGACATCCACCTTGACTCATCTCAGAGGGTGGATCCACCATGGCTCATCCCAGCGGGTGGAAACAATGGCTTTCACCTTAGATTTCTCTCTCAAAGAGAAGAATGCAATAACATACAAAATAATAGATCACTGATGTTGAAACTCTTTTTCATCTAAGGCTTCATTCTCCAACATACTGAGCTTATCTCGAAAGTACACAACCTTCTCTCTAGCAAGAGACTTGGTGAGAATATCACCCATCTATTTTGTAGTGATAATGTACCTTGAGTGAATAGCATTCTTATGTACTATATCTCTAATATAGTTTGCATCATTCTTGGTGAACCCTAAGTTATCTAGGAATATCATGACCTGGGTGTTCGCATAAAGGCATTTCAGCCTATACACATGGGAGTCCATCCCATGAATCATAGTTCTTTGCTACAATTTCCTGATCACTAGAGAAACCATCTTAACATGGTCTACTCCCTCTGAACCAATATGACCAAGATCCTTGAAAATCAAATGAATTAGATCCTATAGCTGCCCCCACTGAAGCTCCAAGTACTAACATCAACAACCTGACGTTCTCATCCAAGGTTTCTCCTGTGGGATTTTTTCAGACTCCTTCTGAATGTTAATTCTTCCTCTTCGAAGAAACTGGTCAAAATATGAATAGACTCTTCCTCTTCGAGAGATGTCTCAACTCAGTCTCATGGAAGCAATTATCAAATTCTTCCTTCCTTGAATGCAATCTCTTATGCTTCTTGTTCCGTCCTCTTGTAGTCAAAGGATAACGCCCTCCAGGCGATACTTGAACAACCCCTTGAGAAACAGAGCCTTCAATTGAAATAAGAACACAAACCTCCTCATTATCGATTAATCACATAAAATGGGAATTCTCAAACCAATGTATTAGAGCTCTTAAATTTATAAATGCTCGTCCTATTCAATATGTTTAGCATGTAGATACTCCACCAATGGGAAATCTCCACGAAGTGTAATCATTGGATATTTCGTAGATAGAATGAAAAATATTCAACCTTGCACATAGACCCAATATATGTCCATCAATTTTGGATTGTTCGTGTTTAAAACATGGAACTTGCCTGAACAAAATCCCTAACTTTGGAATCTGAAAGTGAGTCCATCACGGCGACTATAGAATATTAATCCATGAATTCCAATATAGCCCGATCAATATCGCAGACTTGCTATCAAATCATGACAACCTTGTGGCTAATCCTCAAATCAAGGGATCAATTCCCAGCAATGAGAAGGCAATAGCACGTCTCCAACTCAGGTACAGATGGATTCTGGAGTAGCTCAAATGCTGCAAAGCAGATCGCACATGTACCAATATGAATCACAGGTAATTCTATTACTTCAATGCCATGTAGTAGGGGCTGATAGTTCGAACTAGTATTATAATCGATACTTGTGATTCTTTTGTTTGTATGGTGAAGCCACGATCAATATAGAATGCCCAACGCACTTATATATTTAGTTGATTAGACAATGTACGTGATGGTGTCATGCTTATAACAGCTTGGTCTTCAATGGTTCGATATGTTCTATAGTGTAGAATCTTATGCAGACTGAATACGGTTATAAAGTAAAAATAATAAAATGTTCGATGCCACCCATATTGATAGTTGTCATCCAATGGAGGAAGGGATTGGACTTCGGTTAAGCTCCTACAAAGTCCCTTCCAGTCTGTTCATCTTCAACGCTCCATATCACCCTTAAAAATGTCATATTAATGTTAATTTATCTCCAATGAATCTCAAGGCCACTAAAATACTCTTTCAACATGCAGAGAATTACCAGACCCAGTTTGGAACTCCCGTATTGCTTCCACCCTTAGTCGCACACTCTGCTGACTATATGTGGACTAGTTTTGTAATAACTTCTAACTTGTCTCCCCGTCAGTGTTTATCTATTTTGCAGTAATGACGTGTTTGGAAACCTGAACCATCCACTCTTCGTGTCCAAACTCCTATTGCAGTGAAGACAATTCACCCGCACATTTCAATCTGTTTCTGAGATGGACCTCCCGTGTCAGTGTTAAGAAAATAACTTCCAATCTTTTCCAAATTTCGATATGCATTATGGGCAGTGGATAATTTAAACATCATATAGTTTTTGGGATACCAATGGGATAAATATCCCATTCCTCTATAATGCCTCACATGACATCGAAGACCCACTCAACCCAACCCACTCGACGACAATTGTAGCAATATATTTGTCTCTGTGATCCTAATACAATCATGGAATCATATACATCCCAATTTATCGGTAGCTCGGCTTCACCCTATCAATGAGTTCGTCTCCATCCAACTCACTGCGAAGGAAAGCCGCACACGGCTATTTCGAAGTCCTCTGTGGATGAACACATTGTATATCACGCACAAGCATTGTCACCATCACGCAAGGTCCAACGCGGTGGAACTCAGTGAACATAGCCAGGGACGATTTGGCTCAAGCAGTTCTCGGCCCAAACCCAAATCAACGCGGCGTTTAATCCACAGAAGCCCATTCGCGTGATTGGTGTTTTATTTTGATTGAGGCAATGGTTTTGTATGTATTGACTTGGGTTGTGGAGCCTTATACCATATTCTTTCTCTTATCCAGGCGATGATTCTTCAACAGGCTGCAGCTAAGAAGATTAGCAACGAGAAGATATTGTCGGTCTCCCTTTGTAGAACTTGCAACGCTATTCAATGTTATTTAGTGTTCTGGCCGCATATATTTCAACACAACCAACAATATTGGTATGGCTCTGTATTGAGTATGTGTCGCACCACTCAATCCTCTATGATCAGCCAGTATACTCGATGGTGGGTATCTTCCTGGACGCACACACGTTGACAAGTCTCATCGCGATTAAGCGATCCAACGCTGCAATCTTCTTCTTTGATGTCACTGTCAGAATATCGTCGTATGTATTGACCCAGTGCAGACGATAGGTCGATGTTGAAGACACAATGTGATTGCCATGTAAATATGGAAGAATGGATTTCCATCGTCACCCCAATTCAATCAGATCAGACCCCACACGGGCTCTCCCCAGCACGGGCTATTCCAACAAAGCATATGTGGGTCTTAATCCATCTAAAGTGAAACACAGTCTGTCAGGAAGAAAGATGTGATAGGGAAGATTTTGTTTCACCCGGTGATCATGCACGCAGCCTCCTATACATTTGCTCCAGCTCCTGCCATTTCTTGCAAACTAGATAATATGTAAAATAATTTTGAAACCTTACAGGCTGGTAGGGAACCTGCTCCAATACCATGTTGAAGTACAGCTCAACTTCTATGAAGTAGATCAATGTAATATAGGCTTGCACTATTTTATTTATGTCCTTACCTTCAATCGATCTATCTTGGATTATATGTGTATGAGTGACAAGACATATCGATGGATAGACATGTCTCCACACGTGTGGAGACATGTCTCTCCACCAATATGCCTCTTCATTAAACATTGCAAACATAACACATAATCGGTAGTTTGTTAAACATAAAGATGACTATTTATTCCACATAGAATAAATCAATATAATGATTTATGATTTAATATCCACATAATTATGTATGTATGTATGATAAAATATGTAATAATAATAAACTCAATTATTATTATTACGTATATTAGTATATATATATATATACATATAAGTCATAAGTCATTCTATTGATTGAGATTATCACCGATGATTATGTTTATCTGACCGAAGCTACCATCATTAACACTATTTAAAAAGGGGAAATTACAATGTCAACTCGACACTTTCAAATGTTATTCCGACTTCTGATGTGATCTCCAAGATTCTTGGAGCGAGCATCTATTTTTACTAAGTCACCTGACTGGGTCTGATTATCATCATTCATCATTGATATCACTCCTGCACAGTCAGGTTTTTATTCTAATACATTTCGATCATTTTCGCTACTTGGGTGTAATTTAGAGCTATATTTAATTAATTTTACTAAGGTTGTCATTTAATTAAAATAATTTATCAGGCATCTCAGTATTATAGCTCATTGGGAAGAAAATGGAAAGTTTTCAAAGATGAGACATTGAAAAATGATTTCAAGTGTCAAAAATGTTTTATGATAAAAATAAATCACTTTTCGGAGTTGTAAGGCTCACTGAAGTAACAAAGTGATATTATAATGGAGTTTCGGAAAGTTCTCAAGAAAAGCTTATAAAGGGGTTTGAGAGCTCATTTGGTATAATGCAGTTAATTATATTTCTCTCATTGAAACCCTCATGGTTCTGGAGACCCCCATGGTTCTAGAGATCGAACCAAGTTTATCTCAGTCTCTCCTTATGGTTTGTTTAGTTGTAATCAATTCTGATAAGGATATCTCTGGGAACACCCTCCTAGGTCTAAGTCTAAAGTGAAGGAGAGAATAGTCAATCACAACAATTGGCCTTAAATCACCAACATTCTATTGTTGTGTTAATTAATCCCCTTCAAGACAACATTTCCTTGGCCCTAAAGTGAATTAATTCATCTAAGACTGTGCAGCAATTTTGGGAACCACCCAGGCCCTTAGAGTTTCACGGGTGGTTACAAATTAGTTATTACATAGTTAAAAATTGGTTATTATTTATAACTTATTCATACCCAAAAGAGTTACAAATAGGGGATCCTTTGTCATTTGTAAGAACTTTTTAAAGAATCAACAAAGGGAGAACTTTGAGAGCCCCAACCTTTGAAAAGACACGAATGTTATTTATAATAAGATTGAAGATGCCTTGGCCTGTTAATGGGCCGGTTTGGGCGAAACCAACAAAGAAGTGTGAATCGAAGGAGGTTTGAGAACCACCGAAGCAGGGGTGGATTAAAGTGAATTTCGATGGAGCCTCTAAAGGCAATCCAGGACCTTTAGGTGCTAGTTTTGTGGCAAGAGATTGGCAAGGTATTCAATGGGCATTACGCGCCAAACATCTTGGTGTCGGAACTAATAATGAGGTGGAGGTGCAAACTGCTTTCAATGCAATTCTTATGGCTAAATAATTAAATGTCACCCGACTTCACCTTGAAGGGAACTCGCAAGTTATTACTAATGCAATTGTGAAGGGAGATGCAAGAGCATGGCATTTGAATAAGCACATTAAAAGGATCAATTTAATTTTGGGATCCTTTGAAGATTTTAAAATATCCCATGTCAGGTGAAGTGGGAATGGAGTAGCTGACACGCTGTCAAACGTGGGAGTATCCTTTAATGATAAGGCGACAAATGGGTCGTACGAAGACTACTAAGGCATTGATGAGAGGGAGTTGGAACTTGTGTATTGTGACAGCGGACTGCATCATCATTAGATGAGATGGAACCCATCACATGCGTAGGTGCGATTTAAATTACCAAGGGGCCAATGCCTGGCCACATTTCGCTTGGCAAACTATGAAGTGTGAGGTGGTAGCTCTATGTGTGAGATGGAGGCAAATTTTACACTTGTCTGCAACAAACAACAATAGTGCTTCCGAGGGGAGATAAGGGCAAAGAGATTGAAGAGCATTTTCAAAATCGACAAGTCCATCTTTTGGCAAATAGTCGATTTAATTCTAGGGGAGGATTTCGTGAAAACGAAGCATAGCTATCGCTCCAACATTGACATTGCCTCGATCTTTTTTGCGTGGGCACTGGTGTTTGGGTCAAAGGAGGAAGTTGAGCATGTCATGAAGGAGTGTGTATAGGTGGAATGGTGTGGTGGGCTCTCAAACATTTTGGCATTGGCCAAGCTGAGAGTGGGGTTGGTGGTGGAAGGTGGAGATTGGCGAAAAGTTGGTAATGTCGGGCCACTGGTGCAACCCTTTCTAGTTTGGAGAGTTTTCAAAAATAGAGAGGCTTGACAAGCAGGAATCGTCACTCGAGTTCCTGGAGATTAAGGAGATGAAGCGTACGCAGAAGAGGATGAAGAAGGAATTGAAGGAAGCTCAAGAGAACAAATATGGTCCAAAGGATTACTGGGCCAACAGCCCTATGCGCAAAGCAAAAATAGTTAAAATTTCTTTTTTTTTTTTTGCAAATTTCCTAATGACCTCTGTATGTCTGTTCAAATTTCAGCTTGTTAAAAGGGCTTGGAGGCGCTCTGGTGGTTAGTAGGGTAGGCAGTATAGTGGTAGGGTTTGTAGGAGGATGATAGTTTTTGTTTTAAAGCCATTTTGTTAACATAGATATGGCTTGGTAGGTAGGGAAGGGTGGTGTATATCAGTTAGTTGTTTATATGTCTGCTCCGGATAGAGATAGTCTCATACTGTTAACTGATGATGTACATTTTCTATTATATCAATAAAATATTATATATTACCGATCAAAAGAAACGATTGAAGATACCTTGCTAAGTTTTTATGCTTTGAGGGACGTCTATTTTTCTGGAAATTCAATCTTGTAGGTTCTTTGTTTTATTCCTATCGGACTATACTGCATCGATGATTGAAGAAATAGGTGAGATCTCCATTCGGTTTTCTGCACCATTCTTAGCGGGGACTTGATATTTTACAGCCTATAGCCTAGGAGAGGAAACTCTCATCTTTATTTCTCCAAGGTAATATTAATTAGTTGATTAACTACCTTGTTAGGATCGTCATGCTGCTGAATGTCCTAGTTTTTGAGCAATCTTCATATGTAGTATGAATATTTTATATATTTCATCGTCTGTGAGACTTTCGAAGGTGCTCAACAAACAGAAACCTTCCCTGGTAATAGACTAGGGACTTAGTCCCAGGTCACCTCACATACATTATTCCTACCAAATTTTACCAAAAACAATCCTCACGGGAAAAACAAGCAGCTTCAACACAGAGACAACATGGAACAGTCACTGACAATTATACCCTTGAGCCCAATAACAATGGCATTCAATTAAATTTTGAGTCTTTATCAGAACTCTTCGAAGAATCTCGCGTAGAAGAAACAGTGGAACTTCTGATCAGAACCAATGTAAGAAGAAGAAGTGTCGGATATACTCTTGGCATGGGGTTGTGATAGGGAAATGATAGAAACTTACACTTCAGAGTTTGACAGACGAGAGCAAAGGTGGCCTTCTTGTTGCGAACGGAGGCGCGGTAGACGAGCGATTGGATGGAGGCGGATGCCCTGCGCTGGGCATCGCCCTTGAGAACCAACCGCAGTACGTTGGCCGCCTCTCTCCGTGCAAAATACGCCGAACGCTCTGCGGCGCCAACATTCTTCAAACATTTCTTCGCCATTCGCATTCGATTTTATTTCGCCCGAGCTCTTCCTGCCCGGGTTTATTTCTTTCCCTGGCTTTCGCTTTGTGTTGGGCGCTCATTTTGTAAATATTTTTTCTTGTGTTTAACTTTAGCCTATTGTTAGGTAGAGGGAAAACTAGCTAATTTGGTGCACCCACATATTGTAAAATATATTTGGGATTTAGATAAAAAAAAATTAGTTGTTTTCATATGTAATTGGGCTGCTTGTAGTTATTGTTCTTGGTTTTTTAGTAGGAGCAGAATTTGTTAAATGTTGAAGGGTCAAAAAGTGGTCATTTTAAAGTGTCTCTTGATATATGGTTTATTTTCTGTCATTACTCATTCGCAAAATAATGAGATAAAAAAAATTTGAAAAAATAAATTACTAATTGTTTAAATACTTGATGTTAAGTGTTTAGTGATGCAAATTCACTTACCTTGGTGGCATTCACATTAGGAATTAAATTCATATTGGGGCCACTAAATAAAAGACCTAGCCTTTCATTGTGCGGACACAGCCACATGGGTGGCTACCTTGGGCCTGTTACCCGCATGTTGTGGAGTCATTTTGATGTGGTTTACACACCCTCATGGGAATTATAGTTTGCTATCTTCTTTTCATCATTTATCTACGAGGCATTGATGGTTTTAAACAATTTAGTTCACTTTATACAATGAAATCATTACATGGCATGTGAAATAAATACAACATTATGTAGTTTTATTTGGAATGCCTAGTTTATAATCATGAAATGCAATGGGTGTATGATTATTGTGCCAATTTTTTTACCGATTTCAAGAATACTCATCATTCATGCTCTCCAATTTTCAAGAGACCTCTACCTATCATTTCTTCTTACATTTTGCAAATAATGATATGGGTAAATCTACTTTTGTCCACTTGTCTTGTCAATTCTACATCACTTGTATGTATGTCGTGCAAGGTTTCATTATACTGTGAAATAATTATGCTATTATTCGATTTGCGGTTATTGACCCAATTTTTTGACAAGTTTCATGATTACACATCATGCATTCTCTCGGGGTTTGAAGAAGCTTTGACCCTAGTCAATAATATGGGGTAATCTATTTTCCTCAAGTTTTCTTGTTAATTTCGCATTATTATATGGATGTCTTGTAGAGTATAATTGAAATAATTTATTTCATTTTATACAATGAATTAAGTGCATAACATATTAAATAAATAGAACATTGTGTAGTTTTATTCAGAATGCCTAGTTTATAATTATGAAATATAATGAGTATACAATTATTGTGCCAATTTTTTAAGCAGTTTCAAGATTACTTGTCATGCTAGCTCTTTAGGTTTCAAGAAAAATTTACCGATTATTTCTCCTTACATATTATATTCAATGATATGGGGTGTATGCGAGAAAAGTAGAAGTTTAGATGGAATGCTTAAAAAAATCTAAACATTCAACTAGTAGTAATCTAACAACGTATATGATAGGACCAGAGAAAAGCATAAAACCGTAACAAATACAAACCTCATGCAAAACCCAAACAAGCCTTCCTTGAAGTGTGGATTCGTCCAATAGATTGGATGTGTGTTCAATGTTGTTTGCTCAAGCTTCAAGTGTGGAAAGATTTTGGAATTATGAGGGTATGGTTGATGATTTTGCACTTCAAAGTGGCATTATAAGTTTACTTCGATGCTGGATGGATTGTGAAGGAAAGAGCTTTCAATTTATAGGACAATGAAGGGTTGAATGGATGGTTGGGATGCAAACTTGAGGAAGGGTTGAGATGCATTTTAGAAGAAGCACATGGATTGTGCTTTCTCAAACTCATAGCATGGTGACAAGTGTCACCATGAGAGAGATTGAGAAGACATGGGGGTTGGGGAAGATATGTCATAAAGGCACATCTTGTCTCAAATCCCAAAGGTTAATCCCTTGAGGAATGTGACAATTTTGGGAAATGGAAGGGATTTTGGAGAAGTGGGAAGAAGGAATAAAATATTCATTGGAGGGGATAAATATGTAAGGAATGTGGTTGGGGATGTAAGAGCATTTAAGGTTGACAAGTGGAGAGGGAATGGTGACTTTGGATTGGGTTGGGATTTTCTAATCCATGTGATTAGGATTGTGCAAATGTTTAGGAGGGGATTAGGCTTGGTTTAAGGCTAATTAGTGGGCAAGTGGGAGGTTTAGGATAATGCAAGTGGGAGGAGACAAAATGAGTGGATGTTTAATAAGCTAATTAGGGATAATTAACTAATTAATGGTGGATTAGTATGTGTGAAGGGGTTGGGATGAGTTAGAATCAAGGGTTAGGTGGTTGAAGGGTGGTTAGGTTATGGGTTAAATTAGAAGTTGTCTGCTCAAATGAGTTAAATGGATTAATTTAATTCATGAATGGAGGAAAAAGGGTTAAGTGAATTAATTAAAAGAAAGAGGATTATTTGTTTAATTAATAGAAGAAGGGTTTAATTAATCAAATAGCCATAGGTTGCATATTTAATTAAGTGGACTATAATTAATTAAATGAGTTAATTAATTAGAAGGCTGACATAGGTTAATTAAATAGAAAATATTTAATTAATGATGTTTGGGGGAGAAATAAATTTGATTAGTAAATTAGCAATCAAATTTAGTTGTCTACATTTTTCCCCTCTTTGAAATGGCGTTAAATAACATTATTTTGAAGAATTTTAAAATTTTGACGATGCAAAGGAAAAAGAAACTAAGTTGCCCTAGACTATGGAAAATTATGTTAGTTAGACATGGTGATGCCCAAACGAGAAACTAGACAGGAAAGAGAAAGGTGCCTGAGCGGCATCTCAAAATAAAGTTTTGCCGCGGGATGGAAGAAAGGAGGAGTGTAACAGGATTGGTAATGTGATCAAAATGCAAAATAGGGGTTCTAGACGAAGTAGGGAAAATAAAAGGTCACCTAGGGGTCAAGAGTATGAAAAGGGTGACCTAAACGGGACCCTTATAAGCTAAGGGGTCACGATGACCTCATTTGCATCCTAGGCCTTGGAGAGTAGTGTGAGAGAGTAGATACTTGATTGGGTTTACCTTCGATGTGAGCTTTACAATGTGACTGAGCATATAGTGTTGAAGTTTTTTTGTGGAGAAGAGCACTGCAAGGCATGCTTTTTCCATCAGAGAATAAATAATATCACAGCCCACAAGTGTGTGGCTGATGTAGTAGATGGCTCGTTTCTTTATGTTGTCATCCTGTTGGGCAAGGAGTGCTCCTAATGTGGTTGTAGTGGGAGAGATGTACGATATTAATGGTTTGCCCAAAATTGGTGGCATGGGGATTGGTGGGGTTGCTAGATATTCTTTGATCTTTTCAAACCCCCATTTACGGTCAGGGTCCCATTTGAATTTAGCCTTATTGCGTAGCAAGTGAGTGAATGGCTAGTACTTGTCTACAAGCTGCGAGATGAACCTTCGGACAGACTAAAGCTTACCTTGTAGGTTGCATATTTGTTTAAGAGTCCTTGGGGGAGGCATTTCCAATATTTTTTTGACTTTCTTGGGGTCTACCTCTATGCCTCACCGTGATACGATGAATCCAATAACTTTTATGATGTTACTCTAAATACTGTTAGATTAGGCTGAAAGCTAATCTCCTAAGAACACCTGCATGCATGACTGTTACAAGAAAGAAGCAAAAGACAGAAGAGAAGACAGAAAGCTATGGCGGCCAAAAAGCCAGAGACATCATGTGCTCAAGAAAACAATATATTAATGATATGTTTCTAGATTACAATGTGATGATGAAAAACTCTGTAATGAAAACTAAGAAGTGAATCCTTATAAAAGGAATCATGAAACCCTAAAAGGGAAAACCTAAGGTTAGCTTAAGCAACTAGAGTGAATAGGTGAGTTAGTAATTAGATCATAATGATTTAATTAATAACCCTATAGACTATTACTCTAACAAATACACACTTCATTGGATTTAGCCTTAGTCGATACTTTTTTAGTCAGTCGAATATGCATTCTAGGATCTTGGGAATAATGAACCTTATTTTTTACTTCCCCAATATGTCATCTACATATTCTTCAAGAATCTTGTGGATCATGTGATGGAAGATGAGAGTCGTGAATTTTTGATATGTGTCTCTTGCATTCTTAAGACCAAAAGGCATGACATTATAGCATAAGGTACCCCATGAGGTGGTGAATGGTGTCTTATATTGATCTTCTTCTACAATATGTATCTGATTATAACTGAAGAAACCATCCATGAGAGACATCATCTCATGTCTAGTTGTAAGGTCTATTAACAAGTCAGTGTTTGACAATAGGAAATCATTCTTCGGACATGCTTTGTTAAGGTCTCTGAAGTCTGGGCATATTCTGATATCGTCGGCTGGTTTGGACACAGACACCATGTTGGAAATCCAGTTAGAGTAGTTAATGGCGCGAATGGATGCAACCTCCAATAGTTTCTCTAATTTTGTTTTGACCAATAAGGCTACCTTGGGATACATTTTTCTGAGTTTTTGCTTAACAAGCTCAGCCTTTGGATCCACCGCAAGATGATGAACTACTATATTGGGGTCTAGCCCAGAAATGTGAACATAAGACCATGCAAATTTTATGGAAGCCTCATTTAGGAGTGCCTCGAATGCCAGTTTTTCTGCCTCTGAGAGTGATGATGCTATATATGTCATGTGCATGATTCTCTTGTTCCCAAGTTGATGGGCCTAGTTTCTTCGATCAAGATACATGATCACTCTAGTTGATAATCATATATGAGAGGAAGGGGAGATTCATAATCCTCTGATGCCTCATAAAGGTTTTCACTAGAGGATACATCCTTTATTTTTACTTTGTTGGGATCAAGAAGTTCCCTAGAGGGGTTTTCACTAGGAAATTCATCCTTTTCTTGTTTACTTTCTAGACTGAGGACTTCCTCTTCCACAAAGTATTCATGGGGAAACAACTTATAGACATGTGTGGAATCATGCCCCCAGTTACCCTTTCATTTAGTTTATCCCATGAATCCTAGGAGTGCATCCTCATTCTGAAACACATCAATATGGGTGACGCTTGGTTGGTCCTAGTCAATAAGTTCAGGACTTACGAGTGGGAGGTCAATAAGGTTGATGGATATTTGGCAGAGGATTTAGTCACCTAAGAAGGTTATTTTACTGAGGATATAATCGTAGGCTCTCTTGACTTCTTCTTCGGGGGTGGTTTTGACTTCTATGATTTTGCCCTGAACATTAAGAAAGGTGCACTCGGTCACATTAGTGTCCCGAGTCGAAGCTTGATCAAATCCAAGACCTTGATGTTTTGGTTATTTGGGAGGCTCAATGGGAGCCTTCATACCACTCTCTTTGTGGCCTAATCTGTCACCTTGATAGTTCCATTGTTCAATAGCTAACCTTTGAGATTTGGGATATTTCTCCTTAAATTAATCAACGATTATGTTGCCAGGGGGTGGAGCCTCTTAGTACAACCATTTGTTTATGTATGTCTCCATATCCTCCTCATTTAGGTTCCCAACGGATAGGAATGTTGAATTCCCAATTTGTCTTAGTTAGGTATTTTATTTTCTTTTTTTGGCCTTGATAAGACAGACGTCCCTGGGTATGGGGGTCAAGGGGTAATACCCCTACTACAAATGCATCTAACAAATGGTATTCCTCACAACCCTTGTTGTTGATCTTGACATTGGAAAGGGTGGATGCAAGTATGGTCTCGGGATCAATGTGAGAGCAGGAGGAGCTAATAATAGATGTACAAATGTTGATCCCTAGACAATGAATTAAATGTGGAAATGAAGCCTCTAATGCACGATCGCATGCGAACAATTTGGGATCAACATGGATGGTGACTTTAGTGTCCTTGTGGGGGAATTTGATGCATTTATGGAATGTGGAGGGGACAGCCTGCATGATGTGGATCCATGGGAGACCGAGAAGGATGTTGAAGGGGAGGTCAAGATCAATAACATGGCATATCATACTTTCCACTGTTGGGCCCACTTGGATGGTAGTGAAATAGTACCTTCAGAGTTATGCTTTAATTGTTATGATTTGCTTGGTGGTATTAACTTCAGTGTAATCTACTTGTGTTATGAATTTCAAAGTGCACAAATTTAGGGTTGATCTATTGTTTATCAAACCACTTTTGACGGTGAAGGAGTTTATAATGATGGCGATGCGAAGAGGAAGGTTATGATCTGGTGATATGGATGGCATGTCGGATGACTTGAACAATACGCTACAAGATGATGATAGGTGGCCCACAAGGGCTTGGAATTGTGTGGGATCAATGTCATTAGGGACATGTGTATCTTGCTAGGCCTTAGTGAGGATCTTTTGGTGGATAGGTGAGCTGCGAAGGATATCTAGGATGGATGTCTGGGAAAGCATATTCCTGAGGTGTTCCAGAAGGTTGTATTGTGTAGTAGAGGAAGGTGCGATGGTGTCACTGACAATAGATATTCTTCCTCGGTGCGTAGTGACTGCACATTGAGTATCTGGTCCTTTGACATAGATCATATTAACAAAGGGTTCAACCTGGGTGATGCAACCAACAATATTTTTGTAATTGATATAGGTTCTTGTATAGTCTTTTCCATCATCATGGTTACCTTGTTTAATACCTTTTTGGTTCTAAGGTTTCTAACTTGTGTTAGTTGGGCCTTTGTCGGTGTCATGTTTAGGATACATATTTTGGTAGATTTATATATTTGCATTAGGAGAAGTCTGTGACGAGTGCTCAACTGTGATGTCCCTACTATCTATGAGATCTTAGATATAATTCTCCAGCTTCATGTACTTGATGGTGGTGTGTCCTTTTACATGATGATAATCACATTACTTGTTCTCTTTATACCACGTGGGTTTAGGAGTAGAATCATCAAATGGTTGAGTCTATGGGTAAACAATCAGATCGCCCTTAGATATTTTGTGGAAGATAACTTCCAATGGCTCACCTAAAGGGGTAAATGTGTGCTTTTAATTGTTATAACTATGGATTTTCGGTTGTCCCTAGGGGATAGAGATGGCATTTATTTAATTGGTCATTGGCTAATAGATAGGGATTGAAGGCTTAGGTCTAGCAATGACAACATGAACATGTATTTGTTTTAGTAGCCCCATCACCAACAACATTATTGTTCTTATTCCACTAACGAGGAGGCTCATTACTGAGTCTATCATTATGTGTTTCCTTGTAATGCTTGATGATGTCTTTGTCCAATAGGCCTCTTTTGATATCTGACCATTTCTCAGTAATATGTTTATACGTATGGATGCAGTTCATACGCATATAGTGGGTTATTTTGGGATGTAGATAGTCAATGAATATCTTGGCCAAATGCTTCTCAGGGAGTTTGTATGAAAACCAAGTGGATAGGGTCTGCCACCTTTGGCGATAGTTAGCTAGGCTTTTACAACCCTTATGTTTTGCATTGCAAAGGTCAAGGAGAGATAGTTCATGTTCTACATTGTGTGCATATTGTGAGATAAATTGTTTAGACAATTATGCAAATGTGTTGACTATGTCGTATGGGATCTTATACAACCATTCTAGAGTGGTCCCCCCTAGACTCTTGGGAAAGAGGTGCATGAGAAAATTGTCATTGTAGGCAACCTCTTGACAGGCCATGTAGAATTCCTGTACATGGCTAACTAAGTCACCTTTCCCCTTATATTTTTCAAACATGGGTGTCTCAAAGTGCTTGGGAAAGGGATTGTTGTGATGGATCAATAAAAAGGATAAGGACAACCCTTAAGTTTTTGAATTTTATCTTAGCATGGATCTCTTTAAGAGTGTTTTGTATTTCTTGCCACTCATGATTAACAAGTTATAGAGTGGGTGCACCCATGATGTTGGATCTCGGTACCTGATATGGGTCGGTGGGAGATGAAGAGTAAATGGGAGCTTGGTAAGGACATTGTGGGGTTTGATAGGGAGACTGCATAGTTGTGTATGTGGGTTGCAATGGTTGCGAGAATTGTTGTGTGGGATGTTAAGCATGATATTGATGGGTAGGTATATATGGGTGTTGTTAAGTTGGGTGAGTCTATTGTGATTGCAACATTTGTTGGTAGAAAGGTTGTAGTTGATGTTGTTGTGATACCTGGTAAGCGAGATACATGTATGTTTGGTCCATGAAGGTTGGGTATGAGGTAGCCCCATTGATGGATGGGTAGTCACCTTGAGTATTTGCAAATCTAGGAGGAGGTGCGAGATAGTTCACATAGGTAGACACAAGATTTGCTTGCTGTGGCGGTGGCACAACTTGGGTAGCGACAGATGAAGGCATAGCCAAGTAATTGACATATGCAGGAGAAGATATGGTTTATTGTTGAGGTTGTGCTAGTGGATCTGTGAAGTGCACAATAGCTTGGGAAGTGAAGGGGTTGGTGATGTGTGAGTGGGTGGGAAATTCAAGGGCTTGTAGTGATGCTTGGGACAAGTTCCAAGTGGGTGATGAAGCAACTTATGTGACTTGAGGTCCTTGTGTGGCCTGGGCAGTTTGTTGGGTAAAGGAGGTTTGAGCGGTGGTTGTAGTTTATGTTTGTGTGACTTATTGTTATTGAGGCACAAAAGCACTTGAAGGAAAAGTAAATGGTATTGTGGTAACTATAGTAGTTGTAGGTATGATAAGTTGGTTGTTGGGACTAGTGAGGGGCATCCCTGTGGTGAATTGTTGTTTTTTTTGTTGTGTCGGAAGGATGTTGGTTTACTATTGCGTGTTGATTTGTTGGGATTGTTGGGATGTGGAGGCTTGGGTCGCATGTGGATGCAAAGGGTTGATGGTAGGGGCCCCAATAATGGTGAACATGTTATCTTGGGCTACGATGTGCATTGTGAATTATGTGTTAACAAGCTGAGAGGGTTGGAGTACAAACACAGGGATTTGGGTGGATGGAATGCTAGGAGTTGGGAGTTGTTGGATGATGTGACCCCATGCCTTAGTAGGAATTTGGAGGGGAGGAGTTGGAAATCCAATTGGTGGGGGCATGAGTTCACGTGGGATAGGGATACCATCCTATGTAAAATTGGCTAGGATGGTGGTGCGGTTTCTTCCTATGATATGAATCACCATGGAGGCATGGCTAGGTTGGTTCATGAAGGTTTCCATAGCGCTTGTGGTGGGGATTTTGTCTTGATCGACCATGACCTCCTCAGGTTGAGCTTGGTTGCGAGGATCATAGGTGACAAGGGCCCCTATGATGGGTGACACAGGGCAAAACGAGGAACCAACTATGATGTTAGGATTCATATCCTTTCTCTTCTTTGAACGAGTTTGTTGTGGCATGAAATGAATTACCTACAATGTATGAAGGATGATGGAAGCAAGAGAGTCTATAATGAATCTAAGGAGGGGTGATGGTGATGATTCAATATGTGAAGGATTTCTTAAGGTCTATAGGATGACTTGGTGTCAAAAACTTGATGAGTTGATACCTAGTGCAAATTTGGATGGATGTGATTGTCAACCTAGGACAAACTGGTGGTCTTTGGGAGATGAGATTTTTAGTGTAAACCAACCTCTAAATAGAGGTGATGAGGCTACAAGGAGTAAAGATGGGCTACCCTAGACAATGCTTAGTCAAGGAGTGAATCTAAAATATGGGATTGATTAAGATGTAGGTATGAGATAACTCAAGGATATGATACCAAGTGGGAGAGGATTTTGATGGGGTTGCTTTGGATTGGTTTTGACTTGGATTTGGTTTGATTTGGGGTTGATTTGAAGTTGATGATGTTGATTTGGATGATGGTCAAATGACTGAGGTGATCCTAGAAATGAAATGATGGAATGATGATGATGATGGAAGGCTAAATGCAAGACATAATGAAAATGCGGGAGGATAGAAACTATGACGCTCTAGTTTTGATTGGAATCAAGGCTGATAAAGTTGTGGTTTGTATTGTATCTGCTCATGTAATTTTCAACTTTGATGTTGAAACATATTGCTCAAGTTTTTGGGCACATTTTTGGGTTACTTTCATGACACACTGTTTCTAATTGATGACACCGTCAAATATTTTTTTCTCTTTATACACGAGGGGTAGTTGGACTTTTTCTTTCTTGTGTTTGCCTGTGTCAGACATTGGCTTCCAAACTTGTCAAAAAACCTTATTGGAGATGGAAAAAGACTTGGTGATGATGATGAGGTTTTGATAATCTTTAAAATTTATCAATTCAGGCAGTGACTATGCAAAGTATGCCTTACATTAACTCTCGACATGATCTTTGGAATTTTAATATTTATTCAAGAAATCCTACAAGAGGTAAATCAATATTCTAGGAGTAACGTAGTTTGGACTTTGGTGGATCTCTTTGGCAAAAGACTTGTTGTAAGTACATCAATTGTTTATATTTGAAATATGTTTTCACCTATCAAATTAAAATGAATATAAGTCACACACACTTTAGCCTAAGGTCGATGGTTTGAATATAATGTTTGTAGGCTCGTGAACTCAGAATAAATTTATGAACTTGGCACACCTAGCCCTCGTGCTCCATGTCTCTCTAGTCAAAGAGGTAATCTCATATAGAGACGATGAGAAAATAATGCACTTCAACGGGCCTTCAAGGAATGGGTGAATAGAGGATCCCCTTGTGGGGGGTTGCCCAAATTTCAGTGATGAAATCCAAAATCCTTCACACCTCGCAACCGGGGTTGAGTGTATGGTGAGTAACTTTAGAGGACAATGCAATTCTATTGCACGACAAACAGTTGTACCAAGGCAAAAAGATGACTTCTGCTTTAAGGCTCATAATAAGGTCCGTAGAATCCCCCAAAGGGTTTGTATGTGCGTGAGACACTTAAGTCTCTATTCAAACATGTTGGCTACTTAGGCACTCTTCGCTTGATCCACATTATCGTTAACATGCCTCGCCCGAGTTTGGTGGGATAAGAACTGAGTTTACTCAAAGTCTTGTTTACATACTGACTGGGGTGTTTACCGATTTGAGGTCATCCTTTGAAGGGGAATCGCTCCCTCCAAACAAATATCTCTAAAAAAATGAAAATTTTGAGCATTAGCAACAATTTTCGGTTGCACCAACGACTGCGAGAGCTAGCAATAAAGGATAGTGTGTGTTGCAAGTGGGACCACTCTACAAAAGTGCAAGCGCACAAAATACTTCAAGCATGGGGTTCATTAACCATTTAAGTTAGGAAAAAAAATTAAGTCCTAAGCAATAAAAAACTCACACACAGGTTTGTTTTAAGCACCAAATCCAAAGATTTTTTTTGTGTTGTTCAGTTTTAAGCCCCAAATTGAAAGTGCAAGTTTCCTTGTTCATTTTAACCCTTGTAAATTTTAAACCCAAAAACAAAATGTGAGGTGATGTTTGGCATACATTGTTCTTTTATAGCACCAAAGACAAATCTGAGTTTATTTTAATTTGAAAAATTTAATCTGTGATCCCATTGGTTTAGATCACGTTCCCGTCAACCTGCACGTAAACCAAAAATAGAGTTGCAGAAAAGTGATCCCGCCAGAAGAGGTAGCGTTCTTGTGGGTCTGTTAGAAACTCAAAAAAATAAAAAAATACACCAAAACATAGAAACGACACATGTCTCACCTGCACTTACTAGACATATTCCCGTCGGTCAACTACGAATTTTCCAGACCAGACAACAATCCTACTGGGTTATAATTTTGGCAAAAAATACATGAAAGATGAATTTTGGCAAAAAATACATGAATGATGAATTTTTTAATTTTTATTGTTATGCCTTATGGCTTACAACTTTGTGATCCCATTGATTTAGGCAACATTCCCACTGGACTATGGCAAAAGAGGAACGAGACATAAAAGATGGGAAATTAGGTCGCGGGTAGGCCATAGAGGGCCACTCAGTGGGATCATGATCCCGTTGATTTAACTGTCATTCTCATCGGCCGTACTTGCATTCTCACCAGTTTATATTTTTGCACCTGTGTAAATTTTGAAACCACTACCAAGAGCACAATTCTACCTTCTTTCCTTTTCCAACCTACAAACAACAGAAATCTTGCAAAGAAGAGACTCAAACACCAAAAAATGTTAATTTAGAGGGGTTAGTTTGAAAAATAAAAGATAGAAATTAGAATGACCCGTACAAATGGGTTCTACCAGGCGTGCCACAATGTATGCAAGAAAAGTAGGAGTCTAAATTATATGCTTAAATAAATATTAATATTCAACTAGTATTAATCTAACAACATATATGATAGGACCAAAGAAAAGCATAAAATCATAACAAATGCAAACCTCATGCAAAACCCAAACAAGCCTTCCTTGAAGTGTGGATTTGTCGAATAGGTTGGATGCGTGTTCAATGTTGTTTTCTCAAGCTTTAAGTGTGGAGATATTTTGGCATTGTGAGGGTATGGTTGATGATTTTTCTCTTCAAATTATATTATAAGTTTATTTATATGGTGGACGAATTATGAAGGAAAAAAGCTTCAATTTATAGGCCAATGGAGGGTTGAATGGATAGTTGGGATGCAAACTTGAGGAAGGATCAAGATGCATTTGAGAGGAATTACATGGATTGTGCTTTATCAAACTAATAGCATGGTGAGAAGTGTCACCATGAGAGATTTTGATAGGACATGGGGAAGATATGCCATAAAGACACATCTTGTCTCAAATCCCAAAGGTCAATTCCTTGAGGAATGTGACCATTTTGGGAAATGGGAGGGATTTTGGAGAAGTGGGAAGAAGGAATAAAATATTCCTTGGAGGGGACAAATATGTAAGGAGTGTGGTTAGGGATGTAAGAGCATTTAAGGTTGACAAGTGGAGAGGGAATTGGGATTGGAGAAGATGTGACTTGAGGTTGAATTTGGATTGGCTTAGGATTTTCAAATCAATGTGATTAGGATTGTGAAAATGTTTAGGAGGGGATTAGGCTTGGTTTAGGATCAATTAGTGGGCAAGTGGGAAGTTCAGAAGAAGACAAGTGGGAGGAGATAGAATGAGTGGAGGGTTAATTATCTAATTATGGGTAACTAACTAATTAAGAGTGGATTAGTATGTGTGAAGGGGTTGGGTTGAGTTAGAACCAAGGGTTAGGTGTTGAAGTTTGGTTAGGTTGAGGGTTAAAGTTATGAGCCATGTGCTCAAATGAATTAAATGGATTAATTTAATTCATGAATAGAGGAAAAAGGGTTAAGTGGATTAATTAAAATAAATAGGAGTATTTTTTTAATTAATAGAAGAAGGGTTTAATTAATCAAATTGCCATAGGTTTCATATTTAATCAATTAGACTATAATTAATTAAATGAATTAATAAATTAGAAGGTTGTTATAGGTTAATTAAATATTAAATATTTAATTAACGATGCCTTGGGGAGAACTAAATTTGATTAGGGAATTAGTAATTAGATTTAGGTGTCTACATGGGGTGATATGTTTTCCTCCACTTTTCTTGTCAAATTTGCATCACTATATGGATGTTGTGTAAGGATTCATTATATTGCCAAAAAAAATCAATTTGATTTGGGTATACAATTATTGCCCCAGTTTGTTGAACAATTTGAGTCTTATACATCATGTATTGAAACATCAACCCATCATTTCTCCTTACACTTTGCAAACAATGATATGGGTTAATCTATTTTACTCCAATTATCTTGTCAATTTTACATCACTCTATGGATTTCATTTAAGGTTTCATTATATTGTCAATCAATTTTAACTTGATTTAGGTATATAGTTTTTCTTCTATTTTTTGTAATGCTTTGAGGATTAAACATCATGCATTGAAACTTTGACCCATTATTTATCCTTACAATTTGTAGATAATGATACGGGCCAATCTATTTTCCTCTAATTATCATGTCAATTACACACCACTCTATGGATGTCATCTAGGGTTTCACTATACTATCAAATAATATCAATTTTATTTGGGTATACACTTATTGTCAAATAGTTTTAATTTGGTTGGGTTTGAGGAATGTATATTATACAGAGATGTATATTCTATATAGATATACATACAATTGTGTGCTTCAATAATAAATAATAATGGATCATGCATGTTTATGTTTCTAATATTTGTAAACATATTATTACTTTAGTAATAAGTAATACTAGATCATGCATGTTTGTGTTTATGTTTTCAATAATGATATTATGGATTTGATAACAAACAATAATGTTTTTTTTTTTTTAAGCAAAAGTGGGGTAGCCACCGTATTTTATTAATAATAACTGATTCAAAGACTCCCCCGTGGAAGAATCAGGAAGAAACCCCGGGATCTTAGTCCTATACACAAGTACAAAAT
>MU226603.1:578179-600154 GCA_018584345.1 Thuja plicata
TAAATAACATAATTTTTAACTCAAATTTCTCCAATCTTATGACCTGCCAATTATCTCTGTTATGCATTGGCTGTCCTACAATTAGTTTGGGGTCCCAAAGAATAGCTAACCCACCTGAGGCACCATTTGCCGGGCTATGCGTAGATTTCCAATTTTTCCAGCTCCCAATTGTTAATTTAAAAATTATAGGCATACATATAATTTCATTGATGATATATGTGAGTATGTGTGTACATATATGTATATATATTTAACATCATAAATTGTAACCTTGTACAATTTACACCACTTTTTGTGCACCTGCCTTAGTGTGTCTTATTATAGCTCTTATAGAAGCCTATTTCTGGTTGATTTACTACAAATATTATTTCATATGCTTGCATAGTGATTTGAGCCACTATCTCAAACTAAGAGCATTTGATTCTCACTTGTGTTGCCTTGTTTTGGTAAGTTAATGACACCTTGGGCACCATTGACCCACCAACTTAGGCCCAATTTTGAACATGTCAAATTTAGGTTCCTGCCTGTTGTTCCTTGATCTTGATGTAGACCTTTGAAGGTTGGATTAATTAAAGAACCCTATATAAGAGTATTCTTTAAATTTATTTTCACATCTCATCAACACACAAGCAATCAATCATGTGTCATCAAATAATTATCAAGCATTCAAGGTAATATTTCATTAGCAACATCCTTCAAGTCTTCTATGGACATAAGCATTGTGGAGTAGCAAGTTATAACAATATTCATGCAAGCATGCAAGATACCCACAACTTGAGGATAATCCCATGTTTCATAAGATAGCTAAGTTTTTGGCTTAACTAGGGCGAAATCCTTCATAAATAGATTTTTCACATGCCTAGTGGGGCAATACATTGTTTTTAGTCTACAAATATCTTCATATTTGTTATTGTTTTGGTACAAACAACAATAATTATAGCCTTTTGAGGTATGAAAAAGAGTGGAAACACCATATGAGAAGGATTCAAACAAGGCAAAGTTCAACTCCTTTCGAATATCCAAAAAATATTACCACCTAAGAGGAAAGGTGGGAGAATGAGAAGAGTTCCTTTCCCACCAGGTAGAACACAATCTACACCTCCCAACTACAAACCTATAATGTTGGTTCTTAGGAATCTAATGTCAGCAAATCCAACAAATACAATGGTGACACCTAGGAATCAATCTTTAATTATATTTAATCAAGTAAGCCTTTTGAATCTAGCCTAACATGATGACATACCTATAACAATTCTTAAATTTTTGCCTTTTTTTCAGTGGAGAAGATCAATTTACTCCAATTGAGCACCTTAGGGGTGTAGCTTCAGTATGTGGAGTGTTGAACAATCTAGATAACTGAGAGGGGGGGTGAAGCAGTAATCATAAAATAATTTTCTCAAACTTAATTAATCCAAAGTAACATTAATTCAACCAGATATGTAAAATAGAAGACAACATGAAAGCACATATGAACACCATACATCATGAACACCGGATCTTTATGTGGAAAACCCAAGATGGGAAAAAAGACGGAGAACACTAATTCTCAATTATGAAACACTGGTTAAGGTGATTTTTACAAGGGTAGGTCACTACCAATTTTCTCATTGCAAGTAGGATCACTGTTAGGCTATTACAACCAATACAAAAATAATTGATTACCAAGTAGTCTTACAATCAAAAGATGAACTAATGGAGTTGCATCTACAAATGCATGAATTATGTTTTGGTTAAGAGAAAAGTAACTATATGCAACATATCTAGTTAGGAATCTTTTGCCAAAATTCTCCACAACCTCTTCACACAGGCTCTGTATTACTACTTACTATATCTCTTCTTATCGCTTGTTTTCCATGAGATATCTTTTAATGTGTCGCATTGTCCTTCACTCGTCTTCACAATTTGTATCAACCACACACATACACTGGAACAAAAAAGATGTTCTATATATATACCCGTGGAATAATAGAAACCAAGAATAAGTCAACCTAGCAAACATGTCATCTTAAAGAATAATTTCGAAATATTCATTAAGGCTCAGCATGCTAACATCAAACTCAAAAGATAGGTCACACATTAAGATCATATTTCCATATTATCACGGGACCCATAAATAGGTCATACATAAGATAAGTTTTTTATATAGCATAATTACCAAAAGATAAATAAATTTGAGGTACATAGGATATATTTTGATGTTGATGGGAGCGCTACAACCAAGACCATGTCTTGATATACATTAAATTTAGTACCAACTAGAGGAACAATATTAACTACATATGTACAAAATATGAATGAAAGTGACATCAAAAACTTGTATCATACTTCATGAATGTTCAGATAGCGAAGATGCTCAAAATAAGATTTGAACACAACATCCAATACCAAAAGATTAATCTTCATTAACTACACTAATTGTCTTCCACTATTGTTCAGATCAGGGATTAAATCCACACTTCTCATCATCATATCATATTTTTTAGGACACATCAATACTGTACATTATCTAGAGCACAACATTTTGGATCTCAGGCTTTGACACCAATGACAACGGTGTCATATCATTCTTAATAGTCTCCCCCTTTTTTTATTGATGGCAAAACAACAAAAAATCAAAAATGACAAAATGCCAAAAACTCCAAAACTCCCCCTTAGCCAAGCAATTCCTTTTATTTTTTTCTCTCTTCATTTTCTCCCCCTTTTTGCCATCAAAGGAAAAGGGCCAATCAAGATCATTCTTAGGAAATCAAGTAAAAATTACACTTTTCACAAACAAACAAAAATATATTGTACCTTTCTTTCATAAATGGAAGAGTATTCTCCAAGCTTGCACTATAGATACCATTATATCGCACATAATATCATGTAGAACCAACAAATCAAATTAAGATGATAGATAAAAGATAATCTAGAGACGGGCATTGTTATTTGCAATTCTCTGCATCAGAAAGTATCCTGGAGAGATTATCTAACCCGACCTCAACAATTTCTTTAACCAACCAAAAATTTGTAATCAAATCTTCTCTTTGTCTCTTAATAGACAAAATTTCAGCTAGAAAAGCACCAACTCTCATTCTTTGTTTTCCATCTTTATCTTTAAAAAAGTCAAAATTCTTTCCAATAGCATTCAGTTCAAATTCAATGGTTTCAATTTTTCTTCTGAAATCACCAACAATAGCAGGCCATTGGAGACAATGCTTGTAGATTCCAAACATCTCTTTAATACATTCTTTTGTCTTGCCAATATATTTGGACAATTTTTGATTTGCATTCACATATCTTTTCTCAATCATAATTTTGATTTTAAGTCCTTCAGATCCTTCCCGCAACAATCTTTCTTCAACAACTTCTACCACATCATCCGGTAACGAGTCAAAAATAGTAGAAACAACAATACCCCTTTTGAGCAGATAATCTATTACAATATCTTAAATTTTAGGCCTATTGACCAGAGAGAAGGCATACCACATTTCACTAATCTTATTCAAATCACCTTCTTCTAACATAGAATGAATTTCATCTGAATCAAAAGATTCAGGCTCTGATGAAGACATGCCATCCTTCTCTTTCTCTTTTGAGATTTCAACAATGAATTCATTTCCCTTACTGCCATTATTTCTCCTTTTAGATTATGGAGGGGAACCGTCGATAACAACCTCTAATTCCTTCTGACCAAAGGAGGAACCCTCCTCAAACTAACTAACATGCATAACACCAGATAATACCAAGTTGTAGCACATATCCATCTACAAGGATGAGAAATAAACTTTGCATGCATTTCCTTTATCTTCCATATGCTCCAAATATCTATAAACTTGTTTTTTGATAGGAATGTTGGACAACCACACAACATTTTTTCCTGATGGTAATGAATTCAAAAATTAGAATACTAAGCACATAAGTAGAGACCCAAAACAAAAAAAAAAAACAATCTTCAACCAAAGTTATTTTTATGTTCTCAATTAGATTCTCCATTATCAGACTACACAAATCAAATTGTTCATTTTCTTTCACAATCTTGTGTACAAGATACACAAAAAAGGATGATGTATAACCTTCATGATTTTGAAAATAGATTTTCTAAGTGATACCATAAGAAACATACCTAACTACAAAATTGACAAGGGTGTTTATCAGTAAAGCTCAAGGATCTTTATCAATACAGGTAAGTTCCTCAACATATCTATATTCCACCTTTTTTCTTCCCAAGGAGATCACTGACGCTGCACAAACTAGTAATAGATTCAATGGCTTCCTTAGTGACCAAATAGGGTTTGTACAGAATGATGTTTTCATCCTTAAAATGACACAATAAGAATAAGATAGATTCTTTATCAGCAAACTAGGGGAATTATCCCCACAGACCCATACACAAAGTTCCAATATTCTGCAACTCATCAACATTCAACCCACATTCCATTTCGCTTATTTTTTGATGATCATATTCGTACACTTCAACCCTTTTCATTTTTAGAAAAATACCATTGTTGGATTCTCTGATAACCAACCTAGATTACATGATCATGATTGTCTTAGCTTTTTCAACTCCTTTCAATTAGAAACACTTCATTTTCTTCTTCATAAGATGTGAAAATAATTTGAAACTCTTCCATTTAACCTTAATTACTCGTGATGATTTTCCTGTCAAAAGGTACATTGATGATGCCAACAATTGTACTTTGATTTTCAATCAATTATATCAGACTTAATTATGATGAAGACACATCATACAATACTTTGGATAAGAGAACTGACAGGATATGCTTCATAAAACTCCCCCTGAGCCAAGGCAATTTACTCAGATTCTAGAAGAACTAGCACCGATATTTTGTGTCACAGATGGATTCAATTTACATGTTTTTTTTCTTCCATACCACGGTTGTCTTCTTCTTAGATTCATCTTATTCTACAACTTTATTTTCAATTTCATAATTTTTTGGAGCGGTTACATATCTGCATGTGTTAGCATAATCATGTCTGAATTGACTGCATTTGTAACATTTGATATTCCTTTGTCCTGAATTTACTGAGTGAGCTCTAGATCTGTACTAATTAGCATTATGACAATAACCATGAAATAAATAGAAAATATCATTAAAATAGATTATTCAGTCCATTCATTATATCTAGATTAGATAAATTAATTTTGCAATGACTTTCTTTGTGACCAAACTTGTGAAATTTAAAGCATTGAATACCCTGATCCTTCTTGCTTCTACCCTCTACAACCTTATGTCCAATTTTTTGGCATTGAAAACAAAAACCATAAATGATAAGTAGCTTTAATCATTTGGTTACAAGACCAAAGGTTTTTTTATAGGTGTTCCAGAGTTCCAAACCTTGCTTGTTACTTTAGATCTCGCTTCAGATTTAACTACTTTTTGTTTACCCTTGATGTTCTAATTGGATATTTCACTAGAGAAACCAAGTACATCCTTATCCTTGTGTCTTTTATGCATGGACAAATGTTGTTCCAGAAATATGCTACTCTCACATACTTTTGATTTAGATTTCAGCTTCCTTAATTCTTGGTCTAACTTCTCATTTTCTTCCATTTTCTATTTGATGGTATCTTTGAGATTTTCTTCACTCTTCTTGCATTCTTCCAATCGTAGCTTCAAATTTATAACATTTTCTTTTGAATTATTTGATTCTTGGCTAACTTCATTGTGTCTTGCTTTGAATTTCTAGATTTTCTCCCTTAGCTTGGCGATACAATCATTTTCCTCCTTGAGGTTTAATTTCAATTCTTAATTCTCTGATTTTGTGCATTTCATATCATCTAACATTGTCTCCAGTCCTTCATCAAAATAGTATTCTCCTGCCATGTGTTCAACTTGCCAAGATCTCGCTCAAGATATTAAGCTTTATTTGCAAGGGACCAAGCTCTGATACCAATTGTTGAACAGTCTGGATAACTGAGGGGGGGTGAATCAATTATCATAAAATAATTTTCTCAAACTTAATTAATCTAGAGTAACCTTAATTCAACCAAATAAGTAAAATAGAAAAGAAAATGAAAGCACATAAGAACACCATACACCACGAACACCAGATTTTTACGTGGAATACCAAAGATGGTAAAAACCATGAAGAATGCTAATTCTCAATTATGAAATATCGATTATGGTAAAATTGAAGGTGATTTTTTACAAGGATGACTCGCTACCAATTTTCTCACTATAGGTAGGGTCACTGCTCAATACAAAAATAATTGATTACCAAATAGTCTTACAACCAAAACATGAAATGATGGAGTTGTATCTACAAATGCATGAATTTAGTTTCAATTTTAAAGAGCACAATAACTATCTATATTAGATCTAGTTAGGAATCTTCTACCAAACTTGTCCACAACCTCTTTTCACAAGCTTTGTATTACTGCTTAGTATATCTCCTCTTGTCACTTGCTTTCCACTAGCTATTTTTTCCTTTATCTTATTATCCTTCACCTTCACTCATCTTTTCAATTCGCATCAATCACACACGTACATTGGAACAAAAAAATGTTCTACATATATACCTATAAAATAATATAAATCTAGAATAAGTCAGCCTAGCAAAAATTTCAACTTGAAGAACAATTTGGAGATGTTCATTAAGTCTCAACACACTAGTACTGGACCCAAAAAATAGGTCGTACATTAAGATCTTCTTTCCACGTTATCATGTGACCCATAAATAGGTTACACATAAGGTAAGTTTATTACGTAGCATAATTATTGAAAGATAAAGAACTTTGAGGTACATATGATATATTTTGATGTCAATGGGAAAGCCACAACCAAGAACATGTCCTGATATACATTAAATTTAGAACCAATCAGAGGAACAAGATTATCTACATCTGTACAAAATCTGAATTGAAGTGACATACCAAAAACCTATAACACAATACAAAAATGTCTAGATAGCGAAGATACCCAGAATAAGCTTTGAACACAACACCCAATACCAAAATGATTGTTTTCATTATTCTAAACTAACTATCTTCCACTATTGTTTAGATCAGAGATTAACTCCACACTTCTCATCATCATATCATGCTATATAGGATAGATCAATACTATATATTATCTAGAGCACAACATTTAGGATCCCAGACTTTGACATCAATTCTAGCAATGCCATATCATTCTCAACATGGAGTTCACATTATTACATAAGATAATTTTGTTGTCGGGTCACTTGCAACATCTTTCAAAGGGAAAACACTTCAATGGTTTGGGGGTTTGGTTGAAAACTCCATTGCTTAATTGGATCAGTTGGGTGATGTCCTTTGTGGTAATTTTGAGGATAAATCATATCATCTCTCATTTTTAGAGAAACTAACTTCCATAGAGACATCTTCTCATGAGCATAAAATAAATTTTAACATTTATTTTCAGAAATCTTGGAATAAAATTCTAGATATAGTAAGGCTTTATGTTGATCATGATTTTCTATATTTTCTTAAGGTACAAACAATGATATTTGAGTAATGATTGAATCCATAGGTAGTAGGACATTATCATATGTCTTTTGCATTTCTATAAGAGCATAAAACAACCTTATATAGGTTGGTAAAATAACACCAAGGCCTCCAATGCCATTTTTTCAAGGTGCACCCACCTATAAAATTGCAAATACCTACAATAGTTTCTATACCACCTATTCTAGCATTAAATTACCAAGTTACAACCTGAGGAAATGTCATTGCAGTCCAATCTCAAGAGCTTGAGAGATAAAATGACTATTACAACCCTTTGGAAATTAATTGGTGAATATCAAGAATTAGTAGGACCAAAATGTTGGGCCATACCAAGCTCCATATCAACATAAGAGGCCTCGTTATTAATTTGATCCTTAGGTTCATAGAAGGAATTATAATGTAAGACCTTATAACCCTATAATTCCAATGTTGCTAGTTCTTCAAGGGAGCTTGCACCTATGCAAAACAATATGACACAAAATTATGAACGGTGTTTCCCATGCAACCAACCTCATAATTATACCATTTTCTATAATTGAATGTTGAATCAGGCCCTTATGGTTTAAAACTATGTCATGGTTATACAAGAGGTAGTGCAAGATTCTAATGAAAAACAAAGTCCTCAAATAAAGCAAGGTAATCCTGAAGATGCCTCAATGATTTGATAAGGCGAAGAATTTTCTGGGTTGATTTTTCCACAAGGAAAAAAATTAAACTTATACCCTTGTAGCAACTAATACAAGTGTATAGGAGAAATTGGTAAGAAATGCTAAGGTAGAGATCACTCGTCATAATCTCGCTATAACATTGTGGGAAATAAACAATTTCAACCTCTCAGTATCTAAGCTTGATTAGCATAACCCAAGATGAAGGTATACAAAAACAAAACCTAGATGCAAAGGGAGGAGGATAAGACATTTTTCCGCTATTAAGGAATGAATGGATTTGATTAATTGATTAATGAACAAGTACAAATATGAGAATTTACTAAGGATTACTATTGCAATGATAGATCTAAAAGAAAATGCAAGATTGGAGAAAGATTTATGTGCCTTGAAATGAATTAGGAGGTTATGAACCTTGAAACTATAATTTATATCGCAAAAGAGTATCAGAGTACAAAAATAAAGGTGTATGTATGCACTAAGGTCCATAGGCTCAGTCATGATCTATCAACTATATCTGTCGAAAATTCCCCTCTGCATAGAGAGAGTCTCCTGTTAGCTTTTTCTCTCTTGGTCCTACTAGTCTCTTCCCTGTCTGGAGGATGTAGTCCCTCCTATTTGTGATCTTGTTTGTCCTTCTCTAGGTGGCCCCCTTGGCCCCAACACTCCCCAGCTACTATGTGTCCTATGGGAGTATGTATTTCTATAAGAAGCCTTGTAGCTTAGTTTCCAATGCTCTTGCGATACATCCCTCTCATACATACACCACCAGTATCTCTTCTCATCTCGAGCATATGACAACATCACTGTTATATTGCACATGCTAAAATATGTGATATTGTTGATAAATTCGTATGTGCCCTCATCTTCTCTTTATGCTCTATACAAAGTTGTATCTCACAAGGCCCTCAATGCATCTCTCTCTATCCTCAATGAATCTTTCTCTATCGCCAATGCACCCCTCTCTACTGTCAATTTGTCCATCGTTGTTATGAGCATTGCCCGCTCGGTATCCCAAACTGCTCTCTCTACTTGATATCCTTCTCTCTCTTCCCAATAGCCCTAAATCTTCCTAGTCAGATCTGTGATATTCACCCTCTGATATCCGACTGTCCCTCTCAGATTTTTCTCATGTGGAATGTCCTCCACCTCATCACCTATAGCTATATCCTAAGGAGCCTGTATACCCCGATAATCTAGTGGAACCTCTATATCCTCCTCTACCTACATAGGAATGGAATCATGAACATCATAAACATCATCATAATCCCCATCCCCATTGCTCAACTTTGTGTTATCCTCATCATCATCTTTCTTATTCTCATCCCCCTCATCCTTATCCTTGTTATCTATATCATCCTCCTCTTCTCTCAATTTTTGTGGTGCCACTCTCAAAACTACTATATCTAGATCTGTCAATGGAACTGGAATGTGTATAGAAAACCACTTGTCATACTCTCATGTGGTCCCTACATCTAACACTCTCAGGCCTGATCCCCATTGTCTCGACTGTAGTTGCTCAAACTCTACATACACCACCTGTGGTCTAATGAGTGATCTCCATGTCCTAACCTTGTCTCTTGAGGGTGCAAATAGTGTCATGCCTATTGTCACATCTTGTCTCTCCCCGATCTATCAACGCACCCTCTCTGGTAGTTGAACCTCAATAACCACATGACTAATAATCGTGCACCCATTCAAATATCTCTTATTTTGGTAGTAAGGCAAGTTCTCTCCATTGTCATCCCATCTAGGGCAATCTTGGTATGGTATCCATATGAAATCCATGAGAGTGTCAAGCTCATGCCTCCAGTATCACATATGTCATAACACTCCCTATGATAGTGCTCCAACATAAAAAAATACATATAGCCTTTCTGGTATATCTATCATGTTTACAATAGGATGAATCAAAACTATGTGCTCAAATGTGCACACTTGAAATAATGTCATCCCACTACTGATAGTCAACCTGCCTAGTGTAGGTGGAAATATGTCATAGTAAGCATGCATGATCCCCATGCAAACACTATACCATTCATCACCATGTTCTCTAATTATCTACCCCATCCAATAGGGAATGTGTTGATAATTCCTAAAGGATAAGAATTTGTCATTAGTATACAAGTATACAATTTTGGTCAGCCAGTCATGATCACCAAGTGACAACATTCACCGAGCATAGTAATCACCAAAATGTTTTGAACACCGAGTGATAGCACAATCACCGAGCAGTATATCAACTGAGCACCAGTCTAAAAAGACATCATTGAGCACCAGTCTACAGAGATATCACCAAACACCAGTCTATAGAGACATCACCGAGCACCAGTCTACACCGAGAGATAATATTTCACCGAAAAAAGCGGATCTCAACTACACGTCAACTAAAGCACTTTAATCATTTTTTTCTTAGCTGGATAACCATTTATTGTGGATAAAGAACAATGTTAATTATGGATGTAATTAGTTAACTGATTGTATTCATGCAAACTTGGAGATCAAGGTCAAGTTGTAAACCTTGGATCTTAGAGATTTTCAATAAAAGAGTGAAACCTAATTAGGTCAAAATCTTGTATATATAGATGTAATAATCAATCAAGAACAAGATGATTGTAGCTGCCAAGGAAATCTATGGATCAGATAGAGAGTTTCATGCACAAGGATAGATAAAGAAGAATTCAGTTTATGAAGAACTACATTCAAGGCTACCAAGTAGAACAGAGGTACTATCCATCATAATAAGGTGATATATATTTTGTGAGCTTAATGGATTTGTAATCAACAATTTGAGATTGCAGCAATCAGGTCATATATTTTGTTACTCTCTAACAATTGTAGCAAGCAACAAAATCCTTTCACAAGGTGGAATTAACAGTCTTTATGTAAATCTCTTAACCGAGTGCGCACATACATTATGTTGCTAAAATATCTTAACCGAGCAGACTTAACAAGTCTGACATGTTACTCCTAATAGGGTAAGATCATCAAAAGTGATCACAACTTGTAGCCCTAATAGGCACCTTCCATTCTGTAGATAGTGAAGCTTTGTGGTTTTTATCCCCACCACAATTTTTACCTTCAAACAAGGGTTTATGCGTTATCAAATACTTGTGTCATGTGTAAATGAGTTTCATGAATGTTTCAATGTTTTTTTACATGCATTTACATTTATGTTGTGATATTGCATGCATTAAGCAGAAAATTTACAATGGTCGGTTATGCAAGTAATGGGTACTAAGGTTTAAATTGTAAAAGTTTTAAGGGTACCGATTCACCCCTCCACTCTCAGTACACACCCTTCCATTATTCCAACAATTGGTATCAGAGCTAGTTCTCTTATTTGGAAAAGTTTAATCACTTGAGAGAAAAGATCTTACAATGGAAATGTATAAGCTCGATAAAGAATATTGAGAATCAGAAGTTGCAAATACAGATAAACTTTGAGCAATACAAAGAGGCAAGAAACAAAATGAAAGAGTTATTGGCTGAAAGAAAAGTCATGGCATCTCACTACAATGAAACTAACTATCATGAAGAAGAGATACCTGACCTATTTGATTCATTTGGATCTGGATGCGGTAATATATCTAAAAAATCTGAAGGAACCATTGCAGATCTAAATGAAATCAATCAACATCTGACTAAACAAGAGAAAGTACTGCAGATCGGTCAAGAGACACAGATGATAAGAATTATTGATGTTATGAATAATGCAAGACAAGATGAACAAGAAAGAACTTTGGCTATTGATGACAGGAGAAAGATTACTGAAAAATTGCAAGAGAAAGAATCTGAGATACAGAGACTTACTGAACATCACCTTGAGATCACCAATCAAATAGTTCTTATAAGTCATGAGGCCAACCGAGTGAATACAGAACTTGTTGGAAAATTGGAAGCTATTGGTGAACTAAAAGAAGAAAAAGAGAAATTAAAGCATGAAGTGAAGATTCAACAACAACACAATGATATGATCAAGAAAGCTAAAGATAGTACAAATAGAATGGATGAATTTTCGAATAGACAAAGAAGACTCAACAACAATACTGGTTTAGGGTATACCAAGTATGGACAATCATCAAACCAAGCTAATCAAAGGAATGTCTACACAAATCCAAGACCAAAGAAATGTTCATGTTATCACTGTGGAGAACCAGGCTACACATTAAATGTTTGTGAGAGCAAAGAAAAAGGTATTCCTAAAACTACTTCTACATTCATAGGTAATTGTTATAACTGTAACAAGCATGGACACAAAGCACATGAATGCAGATCTAGCCTGGCCAAACCAAAGAAGAAATCTTACATGGAAAAACATTTTCCTACTTGCAACATGCATGGCCACACATTTCATGAATGCAGGAAAAAGATAAAGCAAGTTTGGAAACCTAAAGAACAAGAAAATGCATATCAGCCGAGAAGAGTCGGTAATACATATGTTTAGGATTACAACACTTGGGTAAATTGTACAACATGCAGAAGATATGGACATATAGATGCTAAATGTATGAGGAAATGGATAAGAAGATCTAGAAATTGGACTAACCCTGGAATGGAATGCTTACACTGTCATAAGGTCGGTTACTTAAGTAAGGACTGCAGAAACCGAGTGATAGAGTCAAACACTTTTGCAAATGGAAATACTATTGAATACATCATGAGAATGAGAAATCAAATGTGGAGGAGAGGTTCAAACAATGATAATGTTGGACCAAGCACTACAATTGGTGACACCTCATCTAATGGATCAGGTGATTCCACCACCCCCACCTAAGCAATACAAGTAACTATGGAACTTCACTCTACAAAGATGTATTTTACATCAGTTCCTATATTCATCGAGAATATGCCAAATTATCATGAATGAAGATGCATTATGGTATTGCATGTTATGTTTTGTGAATCTAGTCTGGTCAGTCAATATAAACCGAGCATAAACTGCACGTCGGTGAACATGTGAAAGACAACCGAGCTGACACTATGTACCGAGCATTGTATACTCACTGAGATGAAAAATTTGGTGTGTTGACCTAGAATATATATTTTGTTGACCGAGGGGTCGGTGAAGCATTTAATGCATCACTTAAGGTATTTTTATATAAAAAAGGCAACATGAACTCATTAGTTCACCGAGCGTTAAAGAGCAAATTGTAGAGCAAATAAGAGTGATTTAGACTGCCTACATTGCAGAGCGATTCATAACACCTTCAAAGCTACTCCAACTGATTTTAAGCATTCACAACAAAAATCCAATGAGTATCTAGACTTACCAAGTTAACAGGTTATTTGCGAAGAAGCCCTAAATTAACAAACAATGACATCCACTTCACGAACCTCAAAGATCAATATGACAAAGGACAATAAGGTTGTTCTAATAAAGAACTCGACCTGTGAAGAACCTAACTACAAGTTCTGCCTTGAGGTTGCTGCTCAACTCGATGATAAAGGAGCATTCTCAAGTATCCCACCTAGGGTTTTACTGGTTGAAGACATTCATGCATACATCCACTGCAAAGCTGCAGAGATTGGAGACTTTGAGCTTGAGGAAGCTTACAAGAATCTATGCAAGGATGATAACCTAAGAGATGAGTACAAGCACATTGAAGTGAAAGGGTTAACCAATGCCCCACTGTTCCCAAAAGACTTCAAAACATAATGGATTCACATTGTGCTCAGCTGAGTGCACAACAAAAAGATGTGGTTAGATGAACCCAAGACAATCACAAAGGATGTGATTCATGCAGTAATTGGTTATCCGATAACTGAGAAGGAAAAAACCCTAAGACACCCTGGACACCCCGAGATCGAAAAGTTAACTGGAGCCATATGGGACGACAGAGGTCTGAAAGTCAATTCAATCACCGACCCTGGAATGAAATTTGGTGTATATGTAATTAGATACAAAATATTTCAAGCAAGAAGAATGAACAATGTTGCTTGTGGAGTAGTCAAAACTGCATACAAGATAGTGAAGAAAGGTGTGCAACTTGACCTAGCTGAGCTGCTACTAAAACATTTGGAAGAAAACATGAGAACAATTAGATTATCCCAATCTAATACATGTAAGTTTGGTTCCCTAATTATGTGCACATTAATTACTTCTAGAATTTCTTTCCTTCTGTCGGTAATGTCACTTGGGACACCAACCGACCTATCACAACATAGATTAGTGATTGCATTAAATCACTAGGAGATAATTTCATACCACTATTGGATGCATACTTTACTACATTCAATAATAGGATGCAGATGAGGATGAGAATCCCTACCCAATTGGTTGAACAATATAAGGATGAGATATGTTTTGTAGTTGACACTGACACAACACTCATCAAACCTGCCAACCCAAGAATAGCATGGTTACCACCATTAGAAAATGAAATTGACATAGATATGGATACAAGAGCTATTGAAGCCCTACTGCATGAACCGGTTGACAAATCTATAAGAAGATTTGGAACATATGAGGAAGCCAAGTCAATAATTAAGATGGGTTTAGTAGTCAAGAAAATAGGAAAGAAGAAAACACAAATGGTGAAAACACTTAAGAAGAAACTCTCGGTAATCGATGAAGAGTTGGAACAATCAGTGGACATCACCGAGGAAGAGACACCCATTAGTGAAACCAAAGAGTTAAGTGATTCAAAGTCTACCAAATCATATACAGAGCCACCATAGGCCAAGAAAACAAAATTTACTGTCATAACGGCTGCATCTAGGACACAGAGAAAAAAACAAAGGTAGACTCACCACCATTGAAGAAAGGTAATGTGAAAATGTATCAGAAAAGAAAAGCCTCAAACAAGAAACCAACACTGAGATAACGAAAGAAATATGTAAGAGGAAGAGAAGCAAAGGATGATACAAAAGAAGTTGAAAGAGAACAAAGAATCCAAGTAGAGAAGGCCAAAATACCAAAGACAATTGATGAAATTGCAGAGTCAGTCATCAATACAGGAAGTATAAAACATCATAAGATTAGACAATGGGGAACTCTATCTACCAAGGATCATAACAAAATAGAAGAGGCAATCATTAAGATGATGGTATCTTACATATATATACCTATAAGATTTGGCAATCACATTCCATAGGAGCTACAAAACAAGATATCAGCTAGGTGTACATATACATTGCACATGGAGAAATAGATGAGGGAGAGATCCCTAGTTACATTCATACACAATTCAACAATTGAAGAAATTGACTCAACCATGAAGGAGTACGCCAAGAAATTTTCTGCAAAAACTAGAGCATACAAGGTATTGCAGAACAAGCTCGAAGATATTGACATTGAGAGCAATAATATTTGGACTCAAATCTTTAATACACCTGAGAAGGTACTAGCTATAACCGAGACTTCTCACACAGAGGATAAGGAGGCCACACTGAGCCCCAAGCACATTTTCATCAACGACACTGAGGATGTCAATCCCATTGACTTAACCACATAAGCAAGTAAAGTCATGGATGATATTCATGATATATTGAAATCATTAGGGGAAACACCATATATAAATATGCAAGATATCACTCAAGGGGATCCTGATGATGATGCAAAGGCTGATGAATATGTCACAAAAGCCACCAAGAAAATAAATGAATAGGACACTACTAATGTTGCACAGGCACTTGTACTAGGTAATATGCCTTTATTGATGCAAGCAATCAATATCATGGCTGAATCACAACAAACACCACATGACATTGAACAAAACATATCGATGGACAAAGGTGAGGAGAAAGGGGAGAAGACAAATACCAATAAAGAGGACAAACCGAGCGATGCACCCACCGAGGATAGTGGAAAGGAAGACAAGGTTGCAGGTCAAGAAAAAGTTGAAGTAGAGATGTATACTACCAAACAACAGGTATAGAATGAGTACCCTAGCAAAGGCACCACACCTCCCAAGCCATCAGCGATAGAAATTGAGAAACAAAAGGCTCTTTCTATAATACCTCATTCCCCTGCTTCAAGCAACATTCAGAAGAAGAAGAAGAAGAACAATAAAAGTAAAGCCCCTATCACACTTGTAAGATCATAGACATACCCAATTGTGATCCATCTTGAGTCACTGAAAAGATATGGGGAACTATGCAAAAGAAAATTACAACATGACAAGCTAAGAAAGGAACATAGAAACTCACAAGTCCTGGAAACTACAAAAGAAATTCTATTGCAGGTAGTGCTTGACACATAGATTGATCAAAATGCACCCATCATTGATCAACTTGCAATTCTAATCGAGGAAATCACACAACAGAATGTAGACGCCGAGAAGGTCATTAAGGAATGAGCAGAAGAGAAGTATCACTACAAACTCACTGAGAAAATCAGTCAAGAAATGGCAGAGAGTAGGTGAAACTTTCTGAACTAGTAGCTACATTAGAACCTGTTATTTCAGAAATAGTTACCTTAGTTCAAAAGTTGTGTACTCTAGAGCACTTCACTATCGAGCATAGTGAACAGATAGCTAAGATAGATGAAGATCTTAAAGCTAGTGCACTAAGTCTAACAACCAAGCCAAATGCATTCCAACTGCATTATGAAAAGATTGTAGAATCTAAGCGGTTAAGACTTGAAATACAAAAGGCAGAAAGAAAAATCAGAGATGAAGTAATCGAGCTACAATCCATGTTACTACATTATCTCGCATTGCTGTTAACACACATGACTATGACAAATACTCTAATTGCCACCCCAAAGATGTAAGTAAGAGAAAGCATATATGACATGCACGCTCAAATCAATTTGGAGCAAATGACCCGAGAGCACTTGAAGGAGAAATGGGAAAAGTTGATGGCATCCATTCAACAATCTCATTCACACATTTTTGACAAGTTGTAAGTTCTACATCTTTGTCATTACTTTCAAAAAAGGGGGAAACGTGTACATACATTGTATCTACATAACGAGGCATGCACATTGGGGGAGTCATTGTAAATTACAATGCTTGGTGTATATACTATACATATCAATTTTTGATACTAATGCCAAAGGGGGAGATTGATAATCCATAAAGGATCAGAAGTTGTCATTAGTATACAAGAAAACAGTTTTGGTCGATCGGTCATGATCACCGAGTGCAGTAATCACCGAAATGTTTTGAACATCGAGAGATAGCACAATCACCGAGCAGTATATCAACTGAGCACCAGTCTACACTAAGAGACAACATTTCACCAAAAAAGTGGATCTCAACTACACGTCAGCTAAAACACTTTAATCTTTAAAATAAATTTTTGCTTAGCTGGATAACCATTTCTTGTGGGTCAAGAAAAGTGTTAATTATGGATGTAATTAGTTAACTAATTGTATTCATGCAAAATAGGAGATCAAGGTCAAGTTGTAAATTACCTTGGATCTTATAGTTTTTCAAGAAAAGCGTGAAACCTAATTAGGTCAAAATCTTGTATATATAGATGTAATAATCTATCAAAAACAAGATGATTGTAGCTGCCAAGGACATCTATGGATCAGACAGAGAGTTTCATGCACAAGGACAAATAAAGAATTTAGTTTATGAAGAACTACATTCAAGGATACCGAGCATAATAGAGGTATTATCCATCACAATAAGGTGATATATATTTTGTGAACTTAATGGATCTGTAATCAGCAATTTGAGATTGCAACAATTAGGTCATATATTTTGTTACTCTCTAACAATTGTAGCAAACAACAAAATCCTTTCACAAGGTGGACTTAACATTCTTTATGTAAATCTCTTGACCGAGTGCACACATACATTGTGTTGCTAAAATCTCTTAACCAAGTAGACTTAACAAGTCTGATATGTTACTCCTAACAGGGTAAAATCATCAGAAGTGATCACAACTTGTAGCCCTAACAGACACCTTCCATTCTGCTGATAGTGAAGCTTTGTGGGTTTCATCCCCACCACAGTTTTTACCTTCTAAAAAGGGTTTATGCATTATCAAATACTTGTGTCACGTGTAAATGAGTTTCATGAATGTTTCAATGTTTGTTTACATGCATTTACATTTATGCTATGATATTGCATGCATGAAGTATAAAAGCTACAATGGTTGGTTATGCAAGTAATGAGCACTAAGGTTTAAATTGTAAAAGTTTTAAGGGTACTGATTCACCCCTCCCCTCTTAGTACACACCCTTCCATTATTCTAACACATGTGTCTACATCTATCTGGCACCAGTAATCCTGCAATCATTGCCCAAATTACAACCACTAGCCTCTCATGATGTCTAGCTAGTTTCTCTCATCTAATCTCATAATATTTTATCTCTAGTGTCACCTCGTCATAGTAAAAAAATATTCATAAATCCTCTCTCCAAGTTGACAACTCATACACCGCTAGCTTTCCATGAATCAAAATCCTAAGAATGCGCTAGACATCCTCTAGAGTGATGGTTGCCTCCCCAGTCGGCAAATGAAATGAACTAGTCTCAGAATTCCATCTCTCTACCAACACGATAATTAGTACTATGTTTGTACTAATCTCAGGCATGTACATGTGATATATTGTAGACCTAACATTGACCTTTGGTATAACATGTTGGTCTTCTCTCCCGTGTTTGCATTGGGGCAAGTTTGACTTGTCCAAGCAATACAAGTGTCAAATTTTTGTTAAATATTGTTATTGTTGACCATGTTTGACTAAGTTTGACCAATTTGACCTCATGTTGACCTATTGTTTTGACTTTGACCAAGTGTTGACTATTTTTAACCAACTACGCAACTCTGTGACCAAGTGCCCTAGGATGTACTTGGGAAAGATTATTGTGCAGTTGGGCCCCCAACTATGCCTTAGGTTACACTTGGGTGCATTTGTATGTACTTGCAGAGTTTGAGCATTATTTCATCCCTTTGACTCAGTTTGACCCCCCAAAACTGCCCCCTAGCCACCTAGAAAATCATGAAAAAATGCATAATTATAGAGAGGCTTTGATGTACATACCTCATCTCATGCACCCTCTAGTCTTCAATAGCTCCTCATGCACTCACCATGATGATCTTGCACTGGTATTCGCTCCATTCCTCCTAGCTCCAGAGCTCCAAATCTTCCAAATGAGAGAGTGAATATGAGCTGCAGATCCTTTCTCTAAGCTCTTTTTAGACATTTTTATGCCTAGATAGACGTCCTAGCTTTGAGTTTTGAATTGACCATGATACTTTTTCCACTGTGGGCTTCATAATTTTTTTGGAATAATGGAATGGTGTGTACTGAGAGGGGAGGGGTGAATCAACACCCTTAAAACTTTTATCACTTTAACCTTTAGTAATATTTACTTGCATTACCGATCATATTGCTTTTCTACCTTATGCATGTAATATCAAAACATAAATGTAATTGCATGTAAACATTCATAGAAACATTCATGAAAAGTAGTTACACATGACACAAGAATTGGTAACGCAGAAAATCCTATTAGAAGGTAAAAACTACAGTGGGAATGAAACCCACAAAGCTTCACTATCTACAGAATGGAAGGTGTCGATTAAGGCTACAAGTGTGATCACTTCTGATGATCTTACCCTGTTAGGAGTAACTATTGTGGGTCCACCACACACACCCCACTTTGGTCCTTTGACCATGGGGACCCCCCTTTTTTTGTGTCATTTGGGGTTTTTGAGTCTCCTCCTTTCCCAGTTCCTCGCAAGTGGGTCTCTGAACGGGCCTGTTGAGACAAACCAAAATAATTTTTTGGCCTTTTCACCTTTTCAGTGTTTCAGAGAACCTAGAGTCCTCTGAAACCCCAAATTTTTTGAAAGGCCAAAGCTAAACACTTTTGATGTTTTCGGCCTCCGAAAACACCAAAAAGGCCGAAAGACCAAACCTTCAGACCTTTCAGTGTTTCAGACGCCGAAACAACAAAAGGTGGAAACGTAGTCCACGGGCTATATAAGGGCTGGAGCCCTTAGTGAGTATTCACTTTGAAATTTTCTCAAAATGACTTCAGTGCTCTCACAACCTTGTCATTTCGTTGTCCTCGCTCGTCATTGTTGTTTGCCTGGTGCCTTCGACCTCTCTTTTCCTCGTCCTCCACCCCACACACACTCGAAAGGTAGGTCTTTCTCGCTATCCATTTTTTTTGTTTTTCCTCTGCTGGTTAGGTTAGGGTTTTTTGTGTCTTTTTTTTCCAGTATAGTGTGCTTACCCCCAAGTCCTTAGGGTTTGTGCATTTGGGTTTGTGGGGGAGGCTCCCTCTCCTTTTGTAGTTTTTTTTGTTTTTCATCTTGTCCCCTAGGGTTTTCTCTGTCGCGACCTTTGTCGCAGGTTTTCAACCTCTGAAAGGCCAAAAAATGGGTCGGGTTTTCTGTTACCCAAGTGCTTCTCGCACCTTCAGCCTTTTCATCATTTCAGACCTCCAAAACGTCTGAAATGCCAACAATTCTGAATCACCGAACATGGTTGTCCATCTGTGGGTCTCAGACTTTCGGAGTCCAAGATTCTATTCAAAATTTTGCACCCTAAAAGCCCAAAAGATTGGTTCCTGATGGCTTGTTCTTTTCGCAGTTTCGGCCCTTTCAGACCCTAACCCAATTTTTGGTGTCCGAAAGCCTGAAAGGGACGAAAGTGCAAAATTTGCATTTCTGGCTACTTAAAGAGCTTTTCCGCTTCTACTTTCATAGATTAATCAGTTTTTTCCTGTTATTGTAGTTTCCTTTTTCAATAAAAACACTGATACTTGCACTTTTCTCACAGGAATGTCTGAGAAATGAACAACGTCTCCAATGAAGTACTTATATATGAGAAATTACCCCCATTCAAAGATCAAGAATAAACACATGGAAATTACAGACATTGACATTGAGAACATGGACTGGGATGAGTTCCTAGTAAGATTCTCCCCACCAGTAGGAAGATCTGAGACTGCACGTTACTAGTACTATCAGGCTTGGTTAACACAACAGCCCACCCAGTGACTGTCTCCTTATCCGAGCTGATAATGACCCTATCAAACCACTACAATCCAAATGAAAGGGTGGTCCAAAATACAAAAGGATAGGTGGTGTTGGACATAAGGCCAGATACCATAGAAGAGGTCTTCCACCTCCACAAGGGTATAGACAAGTTTTATGGCTTCTTCATTGGAAAGGGCCTCAAATGGTTCACAAATAAAAGTGAAGAGGTATACGAGATCGCGAATAAAAATTACCTCAAGCAACCACTTCCAAATTTCTTTTTGGATAAAATAGACCTTAGGAGGGGATATTTGAAAGATGGCATCCAGGCAGTGGTGACATTGTTAAGTAGAGTGTATGGACTATCTTAGTCCATCCAACTTTAGGATTGGCTGATCCTCTTGATAGAGAAAATTAGAGGCTGCAAGTCCAGGTTTGATTAGGGAACCATTATCAATGACAGATTGGATGAGCAGCTAACTACGGTGAAACATAACCCAAAATTCTATATGAGTACATACTGTAGACACCTGAAAATGGACAGGCTTGCGACTTTACATTAAAAACACTAATTTTCATCTATTAATTAATGGTTTTTAATCATCTATTTTCCTCTAAATTCATTCCCCAAATCATCTAATCAAATTCCCAAAATTAATTAAATAATTAATTTTATTTAATTAATTAACCTTAATAGATTAATTACCATTATTTAATTAATTAAACTCAATTTCCTATAGTTTAAATTCAAATATTTAAAATTACTAATTAAATTCTTCCAATTAAATTAATTTAATTTCATTCAATAAAACAATTCTGAATAAAAAAGAATTCAGTTATCTCACATGTTGAAAACTTTAATTAAATAAATGAATTAAATATTCATTTATCTTCAAAGAGATAACTCCAATCAGATCACATGGGTTACTCCACCCATCTCTCCAGT
>MU226603.1:630631-664510 GCA_018584345.1 Thuja plicata
CACCCTCATAATGGCGCCTCCAGTACTTGATCTCTCTTTGAGCATCATGCCCAGATCTATAGTATCAGTCAAGGACATCTCGGTGAGAGGTGTCCTGCACACTGTCAATAAATGACCGAACCTCTGCTTGAGCTTGTCGCTCTCTAGAATCGGCCGCTGTAACCCGGGCCTCCAATGCTATAGCATGGGCATCAACAGAAGTAAGCCTGGCCTGGAGATCCTATACTTGCTGCGTAAGATGCTCTAGCTCTGAGGGATCATCCTCCATACCAGCCATGGCTACATCCATATATCCCTCCTCAGCTCTGTCTCCCAATCCATCACCATCATTATCTGAGCTCTTTCCCGTACTACTACCAGTACTGCCACCATCAGTTGAGGAACCAGCCTCTGCACTCTGCTCATCTAGAGCCTCTACATCTATATCCCCAATCTCAACATCCACATCCTCAATAACCACCTTGTCCTCTTCTCTCAGAGCCAAAACAACACCTGTCCGTTGGCGAACTCTCCACACCAACTAGGGTGCCTCATCCATCGCCTCCTCATCCTCTAGGATAGTGCTCAAGCCAACCCTAGCAGTACTGGATCAACCAACACTCCATCCACCTCTGGTCCTCACTCCACCACCAACACCCCCTGGACTGGGATCATCTCCCCCATCATCTCCCCTCCCCCTACCACCATCTCTCCCATCATCCCGTCCACCATCTCGGCCACCATCTCTCCCTCCATCCCGAACTCTTCTCCCTCACCATACCCGTCGGGCCCTCCTCATAATAGTCCGAGCAATAAGAGGAGAGACATCTATCAATGCAACTGGCTGAACTTGCACCCAATGAGCATCATACTGAGGTGTGGTTCCTGCAAAAGAACAAATTCAAGTATCAGTATCACAACAGAAGAAGGAAAGGGTATAACAAAGTAGATGACCAAGTATCAGAAAGCAGTAAGGAAATTACATCAAAAAATAAGAAAATAAGACAAACCTGCATCTACAATAGCCAAACGCCATGTCCATGCAATAGGAAGTAAACCTACAAACTCAGTCTGGATAGCATCGAGTGATACAACACCACCCTAGATGGTAGAGTCCCTCGACCTATGCGCAAAGTAAGCATAAGAATTAGACACATCCTATCACTCTCTGAACTTACGCAACACCCTATCGGTGTTGTGAAAGTCAATAATATGAACATGGTCAGTAATGCGTCCAATCAGATATCTCCGCTGACGGAAGAAGGGAAGATGGATGTCCTCTCCATCCCAAACAGGGCAATCTCTATAGGGCCTCCAAATGAAGTAAGGAATCATGTCTAACTATTTCCGCCAGTATTTCAAATGCCCCATATGAGTCTGAACAATAGATCCATCATACATATAAACATATGGCCTATCGGTAGGAAGAGCACGTGTACCAATAGGATGACATACAACAATATGCTCCCACGCCCATATCTGTAGGAGGGTCATACCACAGTCGAGCGACTTACCATTAAGGTAAGCCACATAGAACATATGAAAGTGGATGTGAGCCAACATGCATGGCCCCCAAGCATAAACAATATGGTCTCTGATCATACTCTAAAGAACAATACCAAAATCGACAGAAATTCCATGCTGCCGACGATCAGGGCATAAGATGCCACAAATTAGGCTGCCTAGTAAGGTAGATAATCTGTCGAGGCCCAAACCAAATCTAGACCATGGAATATCATAAGCACTAGACAATCCAAGCTGATCTTGAGGCAATCTAGAAAGCTCGGTCAAAGAAACAATACCAGATCAGGTGGCATACTCAACAAGCGCACCCTAGATAGGAAGTTGGACGATACGGTACACATCCTCCAGTGTAATAGTACACTCACCAGTGGGTAAATAGAAAGTGCATATCTCAGAATTTCACCGCTCTACAAGAGCAGAGATCAGACCCCTATTGGTCATGATCTCAGGCATATAGCAAATCCAGTACAAACCCAGGTCCCTAAGTACTGACCTCTCATCCTCTGAGAGCTGGAACCTGTACACAGGACCCACCGGTCTTGACTCTCGACAGCATAGAATCCGCCTGGTGAACTGTACACAGAAATAAATTAGAAAAATATTAGTATTAGTCATATAGGAAACTATCAAAAGTCAAAATATATAGATCTCACACAAAGAAATCAAACAGATAGTTCAAAAAAATGTGATTGCGGCAATAAACCCTACAAATGTGGAACTCTTATGCGAATGCGAAATAGAACATGCAATTGCGGCATACACCACACAAATGCAGCATAAAAAGCTGGCAATTGTGGTACACTTATCAATTGCGGTTTCTAACCAGCAATTGTGGCATTTAAACCGCAATTGCGGAAAAACCGCAGTCGATTGCGACACATCATGCAAATTTTCAAAAAACTACAAATTTTGAAAGCAATAAATGAAGGCATTAATAACACACAAAGCAATAAAACTCATCGAACATCCTACACCAGCTGGTCTCTGATAAGTACGGACTCGATCGGAAATATGTGTCACACTAGGAAAACCCGCCATCGTAAGAAAACAGGAGAAAAAGCAGAGAAAACTAAAGCAAAACTCACCAAGATATCAAGAGATCCAAGATCGCAATATGGAAATGAATGGCCCTCTTGGCTACTTATAGGGGATGTCAGAAACCCTAATTTCACAAGGAGGTCTGATTTTATATTCTCGGTCCCTGAAAACTTCCACACTCAATATCAGGGGCAATAAAAGACATTTTTCAAATCAGTCAGCTACCCAGATTCAGAAATTGCGGTTTCAACAAATTAACGTTCATGTCGAGACTTTTCGCTCAAATTTGTTGAGGGGGCATAAATACACTTACTATTGTCAGCGCAAGCTGGGGGAGAATCAAAATTAGAGAATCACTGACACACTGCGTTAAGTCACATCGCATCAAAGAGGGGCAAATGTAGACACCTAAAAATGGACAGGCTTGCGACTTTACATTAAAAATAGTATTTTCATCTATTAATTAATGGTTTTAATCATTAATTAATCATCTATTTTCCTTTAAATTCATTCCCCAAATCATCTAATCAAATTCCCAAAATTAATTTTATTTAATTAATTAACCTTAATTGATTAATTACCATTATTTAATTAATTAAACTCAATTTCCTATAGTTTAAATTCAAATATTTAAACTTACTAATTAAATTCTTCCAATTAAATTAATTTCATCCAATAAAGCAATTCTAAATCAAAAAGAATTCAATTATCTCACATGTTGAAAAATTTAATTAAATAAATGAATTAAATTTTCATTTATCTTCAAAGAGATAGCTCCAATCAGATCACATGGGTTACTCCACCCATCTCTCCAGTCCACATGGGTAACTTCACCCACCTCTTCAGTTCAAAAATGTAACTCACAATTAGCTCTTCAGTCAACCCAAACTCTGTCTCCTCTTTACCAACTGAAGAGGTGGAGTTTACTGATGGCTTCTCCAGTTCCTTTTAATCTCACCCATTCATCTCCCTATCTCTGGGATTGATCTCAACCATTCATTTCATCCTCAATTCCTATATAATAGATCCTTCATAACCATTTGAAGGATCCAGGATTTCAAGCTCTCGTGCGCCATTACTATGTTAGTTTGGTTCTAGCATTCAAGCATCTTGCGATCACACACACATTTTAATTGACAAATTCTCTAAGCTTCTCAAGTCATAGACGCTGCCCACACCAATACTGAGCATCAAAAATAGCATTTTGGAAGGAGTAGAGAGAGACAATAGAAACTTCAAGCACTATTTGTTTTCCTTTCTTTGCTTGTACATTTTATTGGTTACGCTTCAAGTTATTCATTTTAGTAGTATTTGTGTATTGGATTTATATCATTTGTAAAACCTTTGCTACTAACCCTCGCCTTTGGAAAGCTTGGGAACCATGAATCACAAAAAGGAGGTGTAGACATACATAGTGTACTTATTAGTCGCACGAGAAGATTATCTAGGATTGACTAAGAGGGGGAACATAAATGATCAGAATGCATGGCCCCATGTTGTATATCCATAGGTGGTCAGAAAGGCAAATATGCCTGAGGATAGCCCATATTACAAAATAGTAAATGATGCTTTCATCTTCGTGATCAATCAATCTATTGAAGGTGACTTCACAAAGAGGATGTCAGAGGAAGCAACTACCAAGGTGAGGGCCATTATGGCCTATTACATACAATTCAGAACATTCACATATATTCAGGTGGCGGGGGTTACTTTGAAACTAAATAAGTTTCCCAGGTATCCATCTTATTGGGTAATCACTTTGGAAATGACCAGACAGCTCGCAGATGCCTATGAGAATATAAAGCATAAGAAGAAGCATTGTTGGGATTTCCCTATTTCACTGGGCCCATACACTCTACAAGACATGAAGGTCTACAAATCCCTGGCCTTTGAGTGGGATGATTGCCCACTTCAACTCTACAAAATAGTCTGGCCCAATAAGTACATACAACCACATTATTGGCAGATTCTATATTCACGAACCACATCGTGAAGATCACTAGATAAACTGTGTAGATGATCATGAGGTTAGAATTAGGGACTATTGCAGGATGTCCCTTACCCTTGCACAAGAAACTTTGAAGACCCCAATTCCCCCAATTTTTTGGGAAAATGATTCAGATAGGGTGATGAAGGCCATTTACACTATAGACAAAATATACAACATGCCCATCATGAATGTAGAAATTGATAAGGATGAGAATTATGACATTGAATTCCAAGCTAGGCATGTGATCCAAACAACCGAAACATGGATCCAAAGGCCTTATAAGATGGATACAATCTCGATGAAGATATTGATGGATCCACCCAAGAAGGTGGATAAGCAACATAGGGAGAAGTCTACAGTGCCCCAGTATAAGAAAGCACCACCACAGAAGCCAAGCATAGTTTATGACCATGAATGTGTGGTAGAGTATGGGCCTAATCCAAGCCACAAGGCTCCTAAAACCAAGATGACTAGACAAATAGATCCTCCAGTGGGATCATCACAAGACCCACAAGATGAAGACCCTTCCACTTCTGACCAATCTCTTCCTACCACTGAAAAGGAGAAGAAAATGTATAAAAGGAGGAGAACTTTTGTGTCCCCACAATTGAAAATCGTACAAGAGGAGCCAGAAGAAGAAGAAGATGTAACTCTGGTCAAAGGACAAGATCTCAGAAGAGGAAGGAAAGGAGACTTCCAGGAAACATATAGAAGATCCTAAAGAGAAGGACAATCCCTTGGATGCCTTGGGCTCAGATGAGTTCCAAATATCTGACTTTAAAAGCCTAGAAGGATTTGCAGACTAGGATAAGGACACACTTGATTAAGCAATAGGGTTTGACATGGGGGCTCCAACACTTATCCAGTCGCATGTAATCCTCACTCCACCTCCATCTCAGTTCACCAATCTGACATTAAACATGCCAGTCATAGGGATAAGCTCCAACACAGGCCAAGGGCCTGAAACTCAAGATGACCCATAAGATTAGAATATAACAGGGGATATATTTGCAATAGAAAGTTCCACTTCCACTCCACCACATCACATTCCCTTTCCACCAACCTCTCCCTTGCCTCCAATTCCCACTCCGCCACCTTCTCTCCCAACTCCAACACTGACTCCACTAATCATAGTGCCTATTCCTACTCTGCCACTTATAGTGCCAACACCTACCCCACCTCCATCTGTACCCCTATCGTGCTTTATCCTGAATCCTTAGGGGTCAATAAGCACAAAAGTTGTGTCACCTTTTAAAACCACATTGGAGGCCATGACTGGCCTCAATACAGAAGTATTGATCAGTTCTTCGGGGGATGAGGCCCAAGGTAAGGATGGGAAAGATAGAGAGGCAAAGGAAGAGATGGGAGGTAAAGGAAGGGGAGAAGTAGAAGGTCAAGGAGAAGAGGTGAATGAGGGAGACGGTGAACATGAGGGAGAATAGGATAAATAATTAGAAGGACAATTTCCCCTGGGTCACAAAACTTGGCATCGATCCTACACATTGCCCCATATGAGCCAGTCACCGCCTTTAGTAAACCTACTTGGTTTACTAAAGAGATTCAGACCTGGAAGAGGACTTACATAGATAAGGAAGATGGGGAGGAAAAAAATATGGTGTCTTTAGGGAAAGCCTTCCACCAAACAAAGGTCAACATACCAGCTAGGACAATATCCTATGTCACCCAAGACACTAGGGGTCGTTAGAAGGCACAAGTAGCAGTTCCCTTTGCTAGCACTTCTCAAACAAAGCCACCCTAGAAGATTACACACTTTAAGAGGTAGACTTGGGTGAACCTACTACGGAAGGGAGAAAGACATTGACATCTTTAGGGCTTAAGCATGCTCTAGGATTCATGAGCAAGGAGGAGGAAACTATAAAGTCCCTAACAGAGCAGAATGAGGCTTTAAAGAAGTTCATTCATAAAATGGTGGGTCCCATTGATCCAAGTTGCTCAGAGGCCTCATTATAGGCCGTATTAGAAAAGAGGGACACCCCACATTTATCGGCTGGTTTGACCCCTTCCTTCATCCAAGCGAGTGGGGACTAGAAAAATGGCTTTGAAAAATATTGAGAAGGGGCCATCAAGCTGGTGTTTAGGCCTTACAGTCATTTTGATTGAAGTGACCAAGTTAATAGACCTAATGGAGAATGAAGGTGGTTTAGAGTCTGAGATAAGAAAATGACAAGCCACCCTCCAAGACCTAAAAATAATTAAGAAACAACACTTCCATATCTTAGTGAAGATATATGAGGGCGAAGAGCTAGACAACTTTGAGACTTGGATCAAGCGCATATCCAAAATAATTAAGGTCAACAAAGAATGTCAAGCCAACATATTGGAAAAAAAAAAGGAGGTCTTGGAGTGGGTAGAGGAGATAAATGGTTTCTTCACAAGGATTGGCCTTGATTTATACTAGGACCAAGATAAACATATCTTGCGTCCATCAAAAAAGGTGGTTCAATAGTTCAAAGATATTCTAGCACAGGTCAATACCAAAGAGGCCCTACAACATTTGTTCCACTCCAGGGAAGACATGCAGGTAATGTTAGAACATGAAGAGGAGATCAAGTTCTTTGCTTCTGAATTGACCATATTTAGGGAGAAGGAAGAACGAAAGGTCAATAAATAAAAGAGGAAAGAGATAAATTATGAGGAATTTCAGGATATCATACAAAGGCTCTGCACTGCACATCCATAAGTCTTTCCAAACTGACTCCTCAAATCCCTTCAGCATTTTTGAAGAAGGCAGTTTCCCACACTTGGCAATTTTTCTACAAAGGCTAAAGTTTGACCTTTCAGCCTTTGAAAGGGCCAAAACTTTCGAGCCTTCAAAGTTACATATCAACACTTAGCATTTTTGGGGCACTTAAAAAACTTTGAAGGAGAGGTCGGGGTTCGAAAATATGGGTGTTTCCAGCGAGATTAATTTTTTCCATGGAGTTTGAACTCCAGATCAAATGGGTGCCCAATTGTAGTTCATTTTTGAAGGACTAAGGGTCCTCTATGAGTTCCCACCATAGAGAGAACCTCAAATGAAGAATCCAAGGTAGAACTCAAGGATCAAGAAGAAGACTTCAGTTGCATACAGAGAAACCGTATCTTCTTTCTCTCTCTTTTCTTGACGATTTTGATCCTTCTTGCGTGGACAAACTGATTGTAAATGGATTAAAAATTCATGCAAGTTGCTTTGTATCAGTTAGCAGTAGTTTCCTTTCAACAAAGTCTTATTTTTAGCTTATGTTCATTAATTTAGACTCTCTGATGCCCTAATTTTGGCATTCAGAGTTTGTAGATCAGAACTCTATATATTGTAATCAAAAGCAATGTAATAGGGGAAAATTCTTAATGCAATAAAGATCTACATTTGGTGCTTCATTCGTGGTGTGTTAATTGCTGCTACCTATGCAAAATGGTGAATGCGTGTATACTTGTTCATTGTTTTCAAAGAGCCAATTATTTTATTGTGTTTCAAATTTGCGTTTATATTAGTTGGAGTTTGTTGTTGTTTACCTACCTTGTTGTGATGAATGCATGGAAGGCATCATCTATTGGGCTTAATGATAAATTCTTCTCGTGGGTGCACACATCTTGGTGGCTTCATGATTTGATAGGTTTTGAAAATCTTGCACGGGTGACTTTATTTTCTCTCCAAATGATTGCATCCACTGAGTATAGAATTGTGACTTTGTCTGATTTACACTCTGTGGGTTTGTTCCAAATCTCAGTGTCATTCAATTTGCAAGGAAGGGTTTATAATGGTTTATGTCCGTAGGATTTCATTTCAACAATTTACTTTATTTCTTGTTACCTTTCTTATTTCAAATTTTTCATAATTCTGAAAGTAATCATCTTAGAAAATACAAAATTGTATCTTTAATTAAAACACAAATCTTTGATAAATCAGAAAATACCAAAAAAAAGGTACTAAAGTTGTTTTGCAGTTTGATGTCTTGAACGTACCATCAAAGGCCTCCTCGTGAACATTCACATTTATCTTCAACTGAGTAACCAAGAAGGTTGTGACCCGACCCCAGAGAACCTTGGGAATAACTTCGTTATTATTTCAAGAGAGGAAATCAAATCTCAAAATCCTAGCCGTTGACTTGTGCAAAAAATGACGCTCAACAGTATCATTTTAAACTGGTTAGGTCTACTCGGTTAGGAGATTCTTACAACACTGTTAAGTGCGCACTCGGTTAAGAGATTTACAATAAGACTGTTAAGTCCACCTTCTTAAAGGATTTCTTCTATTTGCAACAATTGCTAGAGAGTAGTAAAAAATACTTATGACCTGATGGTATGCAATCTTGAATTGATGATTATAGATCCTTTAAGTTCACATAATGTATGTATCACCTATAGTGATGGATAATACTTCTATTATGCTCGGCAGCCTTGAATCTTAGTTCTTTATAACTATATTCTTTCTTTTGTGTCCTTCTGCATGAAACTCTCTATTTGATCAATAGATGTATGTTATGGCTACAATCATCATGTTCTGATTGATTATACATCTATATATACAATGTATTTACCTAATTAGGTTTCATGCTTTACAAGAAAAACTCTATGATCAAAGGTTTACAACTTGAACTTGATCTCCTAGTTTGCATGTTTACAATCAGTTAGACTGATTAAAACTATTAAATATGCTTTACTTGATCCTCAAGAAATGGTTTTACAGTTAAGCATAAAGCTATTTATAAAACAAAAGTGCTTTATTTGACGTGTATCTCAGACTCACTTTTCTCGGGAATAAAACTGTCTCTTGATAGACTGGTGCTCGGTCTTCTCTGTAGTCTGTGATCGGTGATGTTTGTGAACTATCTGTCAGGTTACTCTGTGAACTGTCTGTTAGTGTTCACTGATCTCGGTGATCACTATACTTGTATGTTTTTGTGACCATTGCACTTGTCTGTTTTGGTAACCCTATTTGTTTTCACTTAGTGATTATGTAACCGACAGTCCAAAAACTATTTCCTTGTATACTAATGACAAATTATGATCATCAATCTCCCCCTTTGGCATTAGTATCAAAAACTGATATGTGCAATTAACTGATGTGTTTCGTATATAACTAAGTTTTTATCTTGTCAATGACTCCCCCTATGTGCATGCCTCGGTACAGTGTATGTACATGTGTTCCTTTGTAAGGTATATACATTTTCCCCTTTGGATTTTCCCCCTTGTGTACATTCATTTTCCCCCTTTTTTGAAAATAATGACAAAGGTGTAGTACTTACAGCTTGCCAAATATGTGAGCATGGGATTTTTGAACGTCTTCTATATTCTTCTCCCATTTTTGCTTGAGGTTCTCTAGGGTCATGTGCTCCAAAGTGATTCTAGCATGCATGTCATATATACTCTCGGTGACTGACATTTCTGGGGTGGAAATCAACGTTTTTGCCGAAGTCATGTGTTGTTGTAACAATGTGAGATTCAGTAGTAATAGAGCTTGGAGCTCGATTACTTCATCTCTGATTTTGATTTTAGTCTTTTGTATCTCTAGTATCAATTGTTTTGATTCTATAATCTTCTCATAATGTAATTAGAATGCATTTTCCTTGGTTGTGAACTTTGTGCACTAGCCTTAAGATCTTCATCTATCTTTTCACTATGCTCTTTAGTGAAGTGCTCTAGAGTGCATAACTTTTGAATTAAGGTAACCACTTTTGAAATAAGAGGTTCCAATGAATTTACCAGTTCAGAAAGTTTTACCTTGTTCTCTACCACTTCTTGGCTGATTTTCTCGGTGAGCTTATATTGGTACTTCTCTTCTGCTCATTCTTTTATGACCTTCTCGGTGTCCACATTTTGATTGGTGATTGCCTCGGTCAGAGATGAGAGTTGATCAATTATTGGTGCAATTTGATTAATTTCTATGTTAGGTACTATTTGCATTAGTATTTCCTTTGTTGTTTCTAGTACCTATGTGTTCTTGTGCTCCCTTTTGAGCTTGTCATGTATTGCCTTTCTTTTGTAGAGTTCTCCATACTTGGTCAGGGACTTGGGATCTAGTGTCCTTGGATCACAGTCGGGTATATCTATAATTTGATCAAGTGTGACTGGAGCTTTACTCTTCTTCTTATTCTTTGGTATGGTGTTGGAAGCATGGGTATGTAGAACTATAGCAAGTTCCTTCTCTGTTTCTTTTGATTTGGGTGATTTTGTGGGAGGTGTGTTGCCTTGTGTATGCTACTCGGTATTGACCTGTTGGTCGGTAGTAGACGTCTCTACATCAACCTTATCTTTTTCTACAACTTTTTTTGCCTCTTCAATATCCTTGGCATCACTTTGTTCATGCTCTCCACTTGTATCTTTCTTCTCCTCATTTGTATCTTTCTGCTTCCCTTGTTCAACACCTGTGTCTATTGGTATGTTTGCATCAGGCTCAGGTGACTTTTCTGTCTCTTTAGTAATTATATTGATAGCTTGTATCAATAGAGGTATGTGACCTGGTACATTTACCTATGCAACATTTGTTGTATCTTTTTATTTTTCTTGCTCTGTGGCATCATTTACATCTTCATCATTCTTGGGATCATTATCAGAATCAATATTAGTTATATATCTTATGGTTATCTCTGTTGTATCCCCTAATGTTTGTAATATTTGAGGTACATCATCCATGGCCTTGCTCGCCTCTTTTGTCAAATCAACTGGATTGATGTCCTCGGTGTCATTGATGAAGATATGTTCTGGGCTCGGTGTGGCCTCCTTCTCTTCATAGTGAGGTGTCTTGGTAAGAGCTAATATTTTCTCGGTTGGATTGAGAATTTCATTCCAAATATCATTTCTTTCTTTGTCAAGGTCTTCTAACCTTCCCTCTATTACTTTGTATGCTCTCATCTTTGCTGAGAATTTATTTACATGCTCTTTCATTGTTTCATCAATTTCTTCAACTCTTGACTCGGGTGGCATGAGTGTAACTAGGGATCTTTCCCTTATCTATTTTTCTGTGTGCAAGGCATATGTCCATCTTGCTGATATTTTATCATTAAGCTCTTGTGGCATTTTATTGTTAAATTGTATTGGTACATACTTGTATGTAACCATTGCCTTAATTATGACTTCTTCTATCTTATTTTGATATCTGGGAGACAAGGTTAGCCATTGTCTAATCTTTTAGTGTGATATGCTCCCTGTGTTGATGATTGAATCTGCAACTTCATCAACTGTCTTAGGAACTTCGAGATTTTTAGTTTGGAGTCCTTGTTCTCTTTCTTCTTGTTCAGTGTCATCCTTATCCTCTTTTCCTCTAATGTATTTTCTTCTTTGTATCAGTGTTGATGGCCCAGTTTGAGGCTTTCTTTTCAGATAAGTCCTTACTGTACCTTTCTTTATTGGTGGTGAGTCTGCCTCTTTTGTATTTTTGCTCCTGGTTCTTGATGCAGCTATTACATTTGTAACCTTTGATTTCTTGGTAGGTGGAGCATTTGATTCAGTAGATTCAGAATCACTTAACTTTTCACCTTCACTGACAGGTGACTATCCCTCGGTGACATCTTTTTGTTATGATTCTTCATCATTTATCGATAGTTTATTTTCAAGTGTTTTTACCATTTTTGTCTTCTCTCGGTATATCTTCTTCACTACTAAGCCATCCTTGATTCTAGACTTGGATTCCTCATATGTGCCAAATCTTCTCAATGATTTGTCCACTGGTTCATTTAGTAAGGCTTCAATAGCCTCTGTAGCCTGATCAATGTTTATCTCATAGTCCATTGGTGGTAACCATGATGTTCTTGGTAGTGTAGGTTTGATGAGAGTGGCGGTGTCCACCATAAAACATATCTCATCCTTATATTTCTCTACTAGTTGAGCAGGAATTCTCATCCTTTTCTCCATCCTAGTCTTAACTTTGGCAAAGTAGCCATCCATTAAAGGTGTGAAGTTATCTCCTAATGACTTAATGAAGTCAATTATCTATGCAATAATGGGTCAGTTTGTGTCCCAAAGGAAATTATTGATAGAAGGAAAGAAGTTCTGAAAATAGAAGAATATGCACATAAGGAGGGAACCAAACTTACATGTATTAGATATGGAAGATATAATAATTCTCATATTTTATTCCAGTTGCTTTAGTAGCAGCTTGAATATGTCCAGTTGTAGTCCCTTCTTCACAATTTTATATACAGTATCAACTGCTCCACATGCTATGCTATTCATTCTGATAGCTTGGAATATTTTATATCCAACCACATATGCACCGAATTTCATCTTCGGATCGGTGATTAAATTAACCTCCAAACCTCTGCCATCCCACTCGGCTTTAATGAGTTTCTCAATTTCTTCTCATTTTAGGTGCTAATTTCTTCTGATTTTAGGTGCTTTAGATGCTTATCCTTCTCAATTATGGGGTAACCTGTCACTGCATGGATCACATCTATTGTGACCGGTTTTGGTTCATTCAACCATATTTTCCTACCATGTACTCGGCTGAGTACTATGCAAATCCACTCAGTTTTGAACTTTGTTGGGAATAGTAGGGTATTGGTTAACCCTTTCACCTCAATGTGTTTGTGTTCATCTTTCAGTTGTCCATCTTGGCATAGCTTCTTGTAAGCTTCTTCAATCTCAAGATTTCCAATCTCTGCAACCTTGCAGTGGATGTATGCTCGGACATCTTCAACCAACAAAACCCTGGGAGGTATACTCGAGAATGCTCCTTGGTCGTCAGGTTGAAAAGCAACCTTGGGACAAAATTTGTAGTTGGTCTCTTCACAGGTAGAGTTATTAATTAGGATGATCTTCTTTTCCTTCGCATTCTTGATCTTTGTGACTTGCGAGATAGTGGCCATTGTTTGTGAAATATTTATGGCTTTTTTACAAATGAACTATGAGATCGGTAAGCCTTTTTAATTACTGGATCTTCACTGTGGATGGTTGCAATATGTCGAATTAGCCTTTGAATCTGCTATGAATCAATCTACAAACTTGTCACTCTTCTTCGCTCTGCTATCTTCTCTTTTTCTCTTGGCGAATGAAAGAGATTTTTGTTTCCCTATTTATAGAAAATAACCTAAGTGGTGCAATTAATGCTTCAGCTACCACTCGGTTAATGAAACAAAGACGCTCAGGTATCATGCCAAAGACTTCATCCTTGGTAATTATACAATGCTCAGGGTAAGTGACAACTTAGTTGTACTTTTCACATGTTCACCAACGGTGCTTGGTATGTAGCAAAGACTTGATTGTCTTTTACATGATTACCGATGATGCTCAGTTTACATTCACAACTTGGCTTTTATATGCACACCGATGATGTTCGGTGTGTATTGGCCGATGACATTGGATTTACTAAATCATAACAAGTAATACCATAGTGCATCTCCATTTATGCTAATTTGACATATTATCAATGAATATTGGAATTGATGTAAAATATAGCTTTGTAGAGTGCAGTTCCATACTTACTTGTTTTGCTTAGGTGGGGGTGGTGATATCACTAGATCCATTGGATGAGGTATCACCAACTGTAATGCTTGGTCTAGCATCATCTTTTCTTGAAGCTTTCCTCCACATTTGATTTCTCATTCTCCTGATATGTTCAATAGTGTTCCTATTAGCAAAAATGCTTGACTTTGTCACTCAGTCTCTACAATCCTTGCTTAGGTGACCAACCTTATGACAGTGTAAACATGCCATTTTGGAGTTAGTCCAGTTCCTAGAGCTTTGTATCCATTTTCTCATGCAGTTTGCAGCTATGTGTCCATATCTACCACATGCTGTGCAATTTACCCATGTGTTGTAATACCAAACATATGAGTTACTGACTCTTCTCGGTTTATAAGCATTTTCTTGTTCTTTTGGTTTCCATACTTGCTTTTTCTTTTTCCTGCATTCATGAGAAGTGTGTCCATGCATTTTGCAAGTAGAAAAATATTTCTCCATGTAGGATTCCTTCTTTGGTTTTTTCACCTTAGATTTACATTCATGTGATTTGTGTCCATGCTTGTTCCAGTTATAACAATTACCTATGAATGTAGAAGTAGATTTAGGAATACCTTTAGCTTTGCTCCTGCAAACATTTGATGCGTGGCCTGGTTTTCCACAGTGATTGTATGACTGCTTCTTTTCTCTTGGATTTGTGTAGACATATTTGTGATCAACTATGTTTGATGATTATCCATGCTCAGTATACCCTTACCGGTATTGTTGTTGAGTCTCCTTTGTCCATTCAAAAAATCATCCATTCTTTTTGTACTCTCTTCAGCTTTCTTGATCATATCATTATGTTGTTGTTGAATCCTTACTTCATGCTTTAGTTTCTCATTTTATTCTCTTAGTTCACCAATAGCTTCCAATTTACCATTGAGTTCTATGTTCACTTGGTTGGCCTCATGACTCATAAGAACTATTTGATTGGTGATTTCAATGTGATGTTCAGTAAGTCTCTATATTTCAATTTCTCTCTTGCAGCTTTTTAGTGATCTTCTCCTGTCATCAATAGCTAGTGTTCTTTCTTGTTCAGCTTGTCTAGAATTATTCATAACATCAATCATTATTACTATGTGTGTCTCTTGACCAATTTGCAGTACCTTTACTTGTTTAGTCAGACATTGATTGATATCATTAAGACTTGTAATACTTCCTTCATATGTGTCAGATGTATTGCTAGATGTAGATCCCGATGACTCAAACAAATCAGGTATCTATTCTTCATGATAGACATTTTCATTGTGGTGAGATTCCATAACTTTTATTTCATCCAATAGTTATCTCATCTTGATTCTTTCTTCTTTGTATTGCTCATAGAAGATCCGTATCTGCAACTTCTGATTCTCAATATTCTTATCAAGCTTATACCTTTCCATTGTATGATATTTTCTCTCAAGCGATTTAAACTTTTCCAAATAAGAGGTCTAGCTCCGATACCAATTGTTGAAATAATGGAATGGTGTGTACTAAGAGGGGAGGGGTGAATTAGTACCCTTAAAACTTTTATCACTTTAATCTTTAGTAATCTTTACTTGCATTAACGACCATATTGCTTTTCTACCTTATGCATGTAATATCAAAAAATAAATGTAATTGCATGTAAACATTCATGAAAAGTGGTTACACATGACAGAAGAATTGGTAACACAGAAAACCCCTGTTAGAAGGTAAAAACTGCAGTGGGGATGAAACCCACAAAACTTCACTATCTGCAGAATGGAAGGTGCTAGTTAAGGCTACAAGTGTGATCACTTCTGATGATCTTACCCTGTTAGGAGTAACATTTTAGACTGGTTAGGTCTACTTGGTTAAGATATTTCAACAAAACTATTAAGTGTGCACTTGGTTAAGAGATTTACAATAAGACTATTAAGTCCACCTTCTTAAAGGATTTCTTCTATTTGCAACAATTGCTAGAGATTATTCAAAAATACTTATGACCTGATAATATGCAATATTGAATTGTTTATTATAGATCCTTTAAGTTCACATAATGTATGTATCACCTATAGTGATGGATAATACCTTTGTTATGCTCGGTAGCCTTGAATCTTAGTTCTTCATAACTGAATTCTTTCTTTTGTATCCTTCTCCATGAAACTCTCCGTCTGATCCATAGATGTCTGCTGTGGCTACAATCATCATGTTGTGATTGATTATACATCTATATATAAAATATATTGACCTAATTAGGTTTCACGCTTTACAAGAAAAACTCTATGATCAAAGGTTTACAACTTGACCTTGATCTCCTAGTTTGCATGTTTACAACCAGTTAGAATAATTAAAACTATTACATATGCTTTACTTGATCTTCAAGAAATGGTTTTATAGCTAAGCATAAAGCTATTTATAAAACTAAAGTAATTTATCTGACGTGTATCTCAGATCCACTTTTCTTGGGAATAAAATTGTCTCTCGATAGACTGGTGCTCGGTCTTCTCTGTAGTCTACGCTTGGTGATGTCTGTGAATTGTCTGTTGGGTTACTTTGTGAACTATCTGTCAGTGTTCACTGATCTCAGTGATCACTGTACTTTTCTGTTTTGGTGACCCTGTTTGCTGTCACTTGGTGATTATGTAACCGACAGTCAAAAACTATTTCCTTGTATACTAATGACAAATTATGATCATCAAACTTTTGCATATGACCTCCAATTTTTTATCTGTTTGTTGCTGTGGATCTGTCTCATCTTCGTCAATAAATTGACCTATCACTTGCATTTTTCGGTCAATTTCTTGAGGTGAAACCCTTGACCTGTCATTACCAAGGAAATTTTTATGAAATTTTCCTTTATTTACTTTGACACAATACTCATAATCACAATGTATCAAAGAGGGGCAAAATGTAGACGCTTAAAATTGGTTCATGCTTGCGATCCTATGTGTTAACATTTCTGCATTGCGATTGAAACATCATTATTTGCACTCTAATTATTCTTCTATGTTGCAAATATGGTCTTCATCGTATGTCAACATTGTGTCTTTCATCATTAATTGAACATTGAAAACTTTTCTATTAATTATTAACATTTCTCTCATTTTGAATCATATCCTTAATTAGTTGGCCAATTTGATCATGTTCAAAATCATTATCAAAACCTTTTCAATTTCTTCAAAATAATTTCAAAACCCTCTCAAACCTTTCAAAATAAATTCAAATAAATTCAAAACATTTCAAAATTCCTTCAATACCTTATCAATGTCATAAAAATTGGTTCACGGTTATCTGAAATTGGTTCAAATTATTTTTATCATTATCAAACTCTCCTTCAAAATAATTTCCAAAATCATCAAAATAATTTCAAACCCTTTTCAAAATCATCAAAACCAACTCAATTTCGATCAAAATTTTATAATTTTCCCTCTTTTTTGGGTAAAAAACCATTAATTTATTTGTAGGTCGTAGTGTTGATAAATAAATAGAGTTTATTTATCCCTTTTCCCCAACTCTCACAATTAATTAATTGTCAAACTTTTGAATTTTGAGAATTTAATATTTTCATAATTCCTGATTTACTAACATGAGTGGAATTAAATTTAAATAATTAATTATCCACTCATCTCCCTTTTCTAGCCTCCACTTTCCTCTTTTCCATTTGTCATAATTGTCATAGTTTATGACAATCTTCCTTTTCCATTTGTCATAATTTGTCATACTTTATGACAAATTTCCCTTTCCCATTCCCTACTAATTTTCCAATTTGATCTCTTACAATTGTCATAATGTGTCATAATATGACACTTTTACAATTCCAACTCTTCAATTATGAGATTCTTCCATTTGCACGCATTATTGTGAATTTTGCAATTTGGCCTTCAATCCCTATAAATTGAGATCAAATTCTCCTCATTTTCTAACCACATTACAAGTATTCTTGTGATCATTCGATTCATTTTATTTCATTATATTGATTGAATTTTTTCAATTCAAGAGCTACCTATCAATCATTAGAGAAGAAAGGAAGATATTGGAGTTACATTGAGGGAGTGCTTGTTTGATTAATTTCATGCTTTAATGCATATTATTTCAATGGATTTAATGGTATATTAGGGATTTGAATTTTCATGAATTTTTTAGGTTTTGTGTTTAACCTTTTCCATGCTCATGTTGATTTCTAATTTTCCATGTCTTACAGGTATGTACCAAAGAGGAATGACATGCTTTTGTCTTTCTTTTTCAAGACTTTGATGATGTTTTGGCTAGGGAATACCAAGATTTGAAGGGGTTTAATTCTAATTTATCCCAACATACTATTGAGATAGAACCAAATACAAAACCAATATAAAAAAGTCAAAGGCCTTTAAATACAAAGCATGAGCACCTCATGAACATAGAGCTAAATAAGATGATCTAAATTAATATCATCTTCCTAATAAAACACACATCTTGGGTGTCTAAATTGGTTCTTATAAGGAAAAAATGGTAAAATTATATTATGTGTGGACTTTAGAGACCTTGATAGATCATCTCTTAAGGATCACCATCTACTGCTCTTATTGGAGAAAATCCTGTAATTTGTATCAAGTTTAGATAGATTCTCATTAATAAATAAATTTTCAGGTTATAATTATATCTTGGTAAAAGAAGAAGATCGATTCAAAACAACAGTTAATGCTAAATGGGGAACCATAACATATATAAATATGCCATTAATATTGTCCAATGCTAGATAAAATTTCCAAAGAGTGATGTACATGGTTTTCCACGGCCTCATGCTCAAATAATTTGTACTTGTTTATCTTGATGATATAACTATTTTTTCAAAGGATGCAAAATAACATTTATGGCATATCTTCGAAATGTGTATATAGTATTATGTTTATCTCAATCATAAGAAGTTTATCTTTGTTGTCCATGAAAATGAGCTCCTTGGTCATATAATTTGCAAGAATGAAACCTATTATTGAACCTGAAAGAGTAAGTTCAGTCTTGGCTTTAGCTTTACCCATAAGAAAGGATTGAAAATCTTTCTAGGAAGAAAAAACTTTGTTCTAAGTTTTATTCTAATCATTGTTTCTCTCTTTAAGCCTATAACCTCTATGTTAAAGAAGAATCAAAGTTTTAGGTCATCAAAGGATGGTAAGAAGAGTTTTAAATAAAATATACAAGCTATAGAAACAAAACAAACTCTCATAATTCCATTTTTTTCTAAAGTGTTCATGTTGTGTGCCTTTGGGAATGTTGATACAATCTCAGCTATGTTGGTGCAACAAAACGATGACAATATTGAGAAAGGATTAGCCTTCTTCATCCAAAGTTTGGAATTTTATGAGCAAAGGTTTACATTTGTTACATACTCTAGTTTTCATTAAAAGTCTTAAGAAAATTTGACATTTGATTTCTAATAATAAGATACATTTGACGGTTTCTCATCCAAGTGTTAAATAATTTGTGCTAAATAAGGACTTAAATGCCAAAAGAGTTAGTTGGATAACTAAAGTCATGAAATATGATGCACAAATTAAAGTCAGAAAGCTAGTAAGAGGGAAATCATTGCGTGAATAAACTAGTTGGTGGCTTAGAAAATAATAGAGAACTTCAAAATGAGGTCATCCTTGAAATTGATAATGTAGACCAGATTGCTTTGAAAACACCTCCTTCAAGTTGGATTAAAGAAATAATGCATTGTCTTGAAATTGACTAGTGTCCTCAAGGCCTAGATAATGAAAAATGAAGGTATTTTAAACTTTAAGCAATTCCTTATGTTATTTTGGATGGAATTTTGAATAGAAATTCATGGAGTGTTGTTAAGATGCATAGAGTCAAATTAGATTAACAAGACTTTTGAATAATTTCATGATGGTGTATTTGATGGGAATTTTGCACCAAGAACTACAACTCTTAAGGTAATCAGAGCTAGTTACGTTGACCTAACTTGTATAAAGATGCACATACATGGGTAAGAAAGTGTAAAAATTTCTCTATATTTCTAGTAAACAAAGATTAGCAATGCTAACTTTGTATCTAATTCAAGTAGAATATCCCTTCATGAAGTGAGGCCTTGATTTTATTAATCCCATTAACCCACCCACTAGTACAGGAGATAAATGAATATTGACAGCAACAAATTAATTTTATAAAAGGATAGAGGTTATATCAATGAAGGAGGCAAACAAAATTTCATTCCTTATCTTCTATGAAGACATAGTTGCTAGGTTTGGTACTCTTGATTCCATCATTCTAATGATGCATTGTATTTTATAGGCATGAGAGTAACTGATTCGACTACTAAGAATGTTATATTTTTTAGTAATACATCCAATTACTATCCATAAGGTAATGAACAAGTTGAATCAACAAATAAAAATCTCATTATGATCATAAAAATAATAATTGAGGGCAATCAAAGAACTTGTGCACATCAATTTGAAGCTATCCTTATGGGTTGATAGGATAAATCCTGAGAGAATTACATGTAATCCACCTTATGTTATTGTGTATGTAAAATAGGCAAGGTTTTATATCTCAACCAACACTAAGTTTGATCAAAGAGCTCAAAATGATGGATGAAGATCCAATGGAAATCAAACTTTTAGAGTTGATGAAATTAGAAGAAAACAAAAGACAAGTACTCCAAAGTTTGGAAAATCATAAAGCACAAATGAAGAGGAATTTTTATAATAAGTTAGTTCCAATAATTTTTAGTGAAGGAGACGTGACTCTCAAATGGGATGAGCTAAAGAGTAGATTCAAAAAGTGCAACAAATTTCGATGCCATTTGGAGTGTGCCTTTTATGAACATAGGTTACAAGGAAAATAATCCTTTTCAATTGTCCAATCTTGACGGAGAAGAGCCGCCAATCCTAGTTAATGGAATTCATCTCAAGCTTTGCTATTGAGACTCCTATGCCCAACGGATACTAAGGCTACTGACTCCTCACATATAGTAAGCAAGAATCCCTAAGAGGTTGCCAAAATGTTACCTATTTTTTCACTTTGTGTGAAAAAATAGCTTTGTATGAGGTTTTAGGTATTAAAGAGATTTCTTACAATATGTTCAAAAAATAGAGTGCATCAAAGATTTAAATAATTTTCAAATATTCATTTCCCACTTTATTTATTTAGTAATTATCCTTTGACATTCTAAGCAATGTGGTGGTGATGGTGGGGGGGGAGGTGCTATGTTGAGTTATGTTTAATGTTAGGAGGGAAAATAAAGTAAAACTCTTGTCCTCACCTCCATGCATGACCAGTTCCTTAACTACTATGAGTTAGCTTGAACTTCTAGTAAGAGTTGTGGGAATTAGCACAAGTAACCCTAAGAATGCCCGAGAATACACCTGCAATATTCTTATTCTTGTGATTTCACGGTATCCAACAAGTAAAAACAATATTTTTATATGTGTAGAGCAATTTTCTTTGAGTGAACACAAAGTGTTTTGAAGTTGTGAGTGATTTGATTTGAAAGAACAATGAGGTTTTCCTAAAGTAATATTTGATTGTCTTAAAAGAATAGTAGTTAATGTTAGAAGCACTCAATCTTTCATAATGAACAACTGATATTATATAAAGAGAAATTGATTATATCAAGAGAACAATAGATTTATCTAGAAGCAATAGTCTATAAATAGGAAATATTGGGTGCTCATGAGCTTGAACAACATATTCATTCAAAGAGCATTGAATTTTCATACGACTTATTAGAGTTTTGATTTAATATCAAATATAATAAGAAAACAACAAGCCCATTAAAGAGAAAAAATGCTTTACTGCAAGAATGGAAAAATCCAAGACACAAACAATTTTGATTAGGTTAACAGTGCATATCTCATTAAGAAAAATAGTGATCTCATTAAAGAACAATACTTTATGTAAGAAAACAAGCCAAATCAATGAAGAGAAGCAACAATCAATGAGAATAATAGTTCTCAATGATGAAGAAAAATGAAAAATTCATAGAAAACAACATATATCATTAATGAACAACAATTGCTCTCAAGAAATAATAGACCAAAGACTAACAACAACAAATTTTTATAGAGAAATTGTTTGCAAGGAGTGAACAATGGATTTAAAAGGGAGAAATACTAGTTTCAATCAAAACAATGCTAAGTTTACAATGAGAAGACAACAAATAGGACAAGTTTGTAGAAGATTTTTTTGAGTGAATAACAGATCCAAGAGGGAGAAACTGTCTAAAAAAAGGAAACAATAAGTTTCAAGGAATTTAAAATCTCAACAAAACCATGCTCTACATAAAAAGTTTGCCAATACCATTTATCTTTCTTGCAAAAGATACATGGTTTTATTTACCTTAAATGATTTTGAGAAAATAGTATTATTTAAACTGTGAGGTTTGTATTCTAGGGTTTCAATTAAGTACATGTTGAAGGTATACAACATTTCATAGTTTTCTTGAGATGGAAGTCCATTGCATATAGAAATAGACCTCTTTGATAGGGATTAAATACACGAGTTATCAAAATCTATCACTATTATAGTAGCATATAAGAGAAATTATATTGAAAGATCAATTATAGAGAGGTAGAAAATAATAAAGCACAAAATATTATAGTAGAAGATGTAAGGAGAAAATGATATTATTGTTGTTTATTGCCAAAATTTTGGTAGATCTGTAAACAAATGTTTGAAACAATACATTGCCATTAAGTTCAAAGATCTATTTACTATCAAAAGAAAACATAGATCTAAGATATTGACATCAATTTGAAATCTAATACGTTCTCATTGAAAATAGAGATCTAATACATTTCCATTAGGTAGTAGAGATTAGTTCTTTCTCACCAAGGTTCACTATAAAAAGTTCTAGACATGTCCCCTTGGTGTAGACCAGTTGGTTGTGTTGTTAGAAGAACAACCAATTGACCTAGGTTCAAACCTTGTTTGGTACTTAAGCCGATTAACTCAGCCATGCCCAGGGTGGGTCCCCTACGGAGATCCGCGTGGTCCCAGAAGATTAGTCTCGCCTCATCTTGCCTTGAATTAGCCCTAAATTGGAAATATTTAAGACCAAGGCAAGGCAGGTTGGGCGCTGGGTTGGGTCACGGGCATACCTCCCGTGGATAACAAAAAAAGTTACATTTACATGTTTTCATTCTTGTTTTATTCACAGGGATTTTTTCATTCTCATTAAAGTCATAGAGATAATCACAATGAACAAGTTAGTGAGGAACAACATGAAGGCAATTTGGCCTACGAATAAATGGTGATGACACTTAGTGAACTTTAAAGGTGGAATCAAAAGAGAATATCACAATAATTTCCTATTGGGAGGGATTGAAAAATTAGCCTAGAAAACCCTTAATGAAAATGAAGTAATGAGGAGAACCAATTTATGTTATGAAAATGTCTTGAGAATGAAAGACACTACAAAATGGTTGAAGTGATAGAGAAATACTAAAACAATAATATAACATGTGGAATAGCAAATGAGTAGCATGACAGTCAAATTTCAATTAGTTAACACATCCTTGAACTAGTTGGACAACATGGACATATACTTCAAGAGAATTTGGAGGCCTTTAAATGTGGGGTTTTTTGATTCATACATTAGTTCCATTCCTTGTTAAGAACTCCACATGGGTGAAGCATCACTTGAAGGGAGCATCGAGACTACAAGTGACCAATTTGCATCGATTTGCCACCTTTTTTATAATGTTTTCAAATTTGCACAACCCAAAGAGTATCTATTCATACAAATAAAATATTATTCAAGGATAAACATCATTATTTGGAGTGGTTTGAGTTCAAGACAAAGTTTAACTCCAAAGTCAATCTTGATTTGGAAAAGAGACTTCTTTCTATAAATCATTCTTAATATCTCTTTTTTTCTTCGTTATTTCTCTTCTAATTTTTGCACATTACAAAATAGAAAGCAATATAACTCTATTTTAGAGGCATTTTCAACATTAAACAAGGAGAAACTCCTTTTATTCAATAAAAGCAACAATGTTCCTTCTCATAGTTTCTTGTCTTATCTTGCACACGAATGTTTTTGATACAAATATTGTGATTTGTCTATGAATCCTTCAATTTTGTATCATTCAAGAAAAATTTTAAACAAGAAAACAAATGTTCAATATAGGTTATAGGTTGTGATAGTTGATTTCAATAGGTTTAAGTTGTGAAAACTTGCAATTTTCCTTCAAGAAAATATTGAATCTACATCATTCTTATGAATTAATTATGTGTTGCATGTTTAGATTGAGTTGTGAATAAAATAAAACATTTTATTGAAGCAGATTATGAGTTAGGGAAACAATTAGACATTCAAATTTTGGTGTATCACGTCTTAAATCAATAGGTTTTCATTTCAAATCTATATTCTATCCCTTTTCCTTGTCAACACAAAAGTTTTAGGTGATTCATCAAGGGACCCAATCCTCTCTAGAGGCTCATCCTCACCATGAGATACCCATAGATTGAGGATGATACCATGTTTTACAAGGAAGATAAGTTTTAGGCTTAGCTAGGGTGCAATCCTTTGTGATAACATTAACAATGCAGGCTGAAGCCCAACATGAGGTAGAACCCACCAATAAAGTCACTACTTTAAACGATGGTGTTCACCACCATTACTTCCATAGAGTCCAAAATCTAAAGAGAAATAAACTAATTCCCTACTCAATGTGGGATAAAAGCATGGACCTTTAATATAAAGTGTCAATCACTAAACACATTGGAGTGGGCACAAGAAATGATTAAACTCCAATCAATACGCCAACAATGAAAATTCATTGTAGGCTTCTCTGCACTAGCCACCAGATGCATGCCAAAATTAAAAATGGTGAAGACATACAACCATCCAATAATAGTGAATGATTCACAAAAGGTTATGGTGGCTGATAAATGCAAACTATTCCATGGATATGCCAATGACCACATAAGAAAAACTAATGTAAGATCATCAAACCTACTTGATAAAATGACCATATGTAGAATTATAATACAATTAATAAAAAATATTCTAGGCATTTCAAATGTAAATTACCAAAATAGTAATAAAACAACCTTCTATTGAATGCAAACAATGTTGATCCAACCAAGACTACAAGCTTGGAAGAACAATCAACAAATACGAGCCTAAAAATTACCTCCAAACAATGTAGGAGATATGATAAATGCCTAGCTCAGCAAAGCCAAACCACATAAAACCATGTCAAATAATGGTAATTGGGTAGTAAATAAATAAACCATCAACACAAGGAGTTGGCCAATACAGGAAGGTTGACCAATGATGGAAGGGCATCGTTGCCAACAAATTAAATGGGAATACATGACTCACTCAATGCGCCAAGAAGAATCAACAAGATTGATGAATATAATATTTCATAGAGTTTAAAGAACCCACAACCGTAGTAAAATAATGGAACACCATGTCAAGGAGTACTACAGATTGTTCTGAGAGTTAAGTCGTTCAATAAAAGAACCAGTGGCCAATAAATTGGAAAAGAAAAATAGATCACGAGTCTCATACATTAGTCAATTAATAAATATTAGATAATCTGCAATCAAGACATGCAATAATCCATCATCTTCTCCAAATATGCTTAATAATACAAATAAATAAATAAATAAATAAAATTAAACAAATACCAAAATTTATTCAATTCAACAGTGGAAGGGGAGAAGAAGAATTAATTTAATTAGATAAATTGGCACATTTATTTAATTAAAGGGACTATAGGGCGCTTAGGTAAATTAATTAAATTAATTTATCTAGAGGCATAATAGAATAAAATTAATTAATTTAATAATAATAAATAATTTAATTAACAATGTGACGCTATTAGAAGAATAAAGATGAATTAATTTAATTAAATAAATATAATCAAGTTTAGGTGTCTACAACTATGTATGGTATACCCAATTGCATATTTGTGTAAGACATGTAATGACTATTTATTCATAGTCAATCAATTGTGAAATGTTTTTATTTTAATGATATTTTAATAGTTTTGAAGTAATTTAATATTTAAATATAAAATATGTCTTATTTGTACTTGATTGAATGAGAATTGCATGATTGGATTTGAGAAGTCATTTGGGGGTTTATTTGGTAGTTGTATTTTAATTTAATTTTTATATTATTTAAAAACCCACTTCAAAAGTAATTTTATATTTTACAATTATAACTCTTAAAGAAACACAACCTATTTTATTCAATGTGCTCTCAAAAGCCCTACATAGTTATTTTGGATTGATGAGTTTGAGAGATTTGTTTGGTAGATTTTTATGGGTGATGACTTGTTGGATTTATCTTGGAAAATGCTTCGTGTTGCTCCTTTTTTGTGCCCTTGTTTTTTGTATGTGGAATTTGATCTCCATTTGATGTTTTGGCAAATTGAGAGGTATGGGGATTTCAATATCTCTTTCTTTCCTCCATCTTATTGTTTGGAAGTTGTTGGAAATGATTTATTTAATAAAATAAAACATACTTTCTTTTGAAATCGATTCATTTCATTGTTTAAATTAAAGGATCTCAATTTTTTATTTGAAAACCTAGTTTTATGAAACAAGACACTACCCAATTTTGTGTATAAAGAATATTTGGTGAATTTTATTTTAGAATTATGTTGATTTGTATATTTCCTCAAATGGATCTCTTTTTATTATTTTTATTTTGGGCACTTAGAATTTTATGTGTTTTTGGAGGTCCATCAATGGTGGATGGTCTCTTAGATTGGTTTCATGTTTTTAAATTAAATTGAGCCTAAGAGGTAGGTAATAAGGCCAACGATGGAACTATCGTCTAATGGGGGCCAGGCACAAAGGGGCCACTAGGGTAACTAATTAGGCATTTTAGTAATCAAGTGAAAACTAATGACATAGCAACGAAATGAACAATGGATGCCCCTCTCATTCCTTGAGTGCTTGTATATACTAAGGATTTGTTGGGAAGGCATACTCGTTCATGGGGCATTTATTTGGAATTATCGGGACTCCTCATTTGCATGAGAGGACTACTTAATTTAGCATGAGTAATCCCTTCTAGCTACATTATGATGCTCCCTACTCTTGTTCTCTATGTACCTAACCTTAGAGATATGAATGGAACCTATAAGAAGATGTACCTTCCATGTTGGTAATGTTTCATTTTGGATTCATGTAGTAGCCTTATATGTGGGTCTGTGGTGTAACTCAATATCTTGATGCTTTGGATTGTGAATTGGTTTATACTCGATGACTTGATGTTGTTCATTTATGTTGAGTATTGTTAGTAATAACTAAGCAGGGGGGGGGGGGGGGGGGCGGTGAATCAGTGGCCTCAAAAATATTCCATTTAATCAACCCAAAAACTTAGTACCACAATATTAAGCCTCTAGTTATCTTCAGTCCTATAAGATGAATGCCTTCAAATAGACTTATCAAATTAATACTGCTCAGAATGCTTTGTTAAACCTTATTCTCTGTGTTTACCGAATAACAATATGTTACTTTACCAAAAAATAGTATATTATCTAGAGTATACTGATCAATCCAGATTAGCTAGTATACCGATCAATCCAGATTAGCTATGTGTAATGAAAAACACTAAAGTAATAACTCATAAACACATTGACACGTAGATTTTTAACGTGGAAACCTTGTTAAGGGAAAAACTACTTGGGACCGGTAACCCAAATTTTTCACTCTTCTAAAGTGAGCTCGGTGAAGAGCCAACCCTGTTAAATGTTACAAACACACTGTTAGGTGTGACCTTGTTAGAGGATTTAAAATTTTAGTCTGTCACTTGATATTGGGCATCTCTATGCTACCTTCCTTGATCAAACACTCTCTTGGCCTGTCAATAGGTATCTGGCATCTCATTCTATCTTCATGATCAAACTTTTTGATACTCCTTGGGATGTATCTCAATATAGAAAGGATATTTAAATCCTACTTGGTTAAGAGACTTTCTGAATCAATGGTTAAACTGAAACAATATGTTATGTTCACATATACAACTTATACTTGCATATTTTCAGATCTATTGTAAGCTCATAAAACTAATCTAATCAATATGTCCTTTTAATACCTTTGCTCCACTTTAGTTCTTCTCAGTGATGCTATGCTTTGTTGCTCGATGTCTGTAGAAAAATTTAGCTCTTTCCTCAACTTGATTGATCAGGACTGTATGAAGTTTCTCTTCATTAGTTTCTCTTCATCATCCTCTTTTTTATTCATTCACCCTTAATTAGTAATGAATTAAGTTGTCTCTTTATAGACATGATATCATTGTTGTTAGGTTCTTGATTTTCTTGATCTTGGCATGATCTGCAATCTTAGCCAATCAAATTTAAAGAAAACTCCTATTTTATCTCACAAAAATCTTCTTGCCAACTGGACAAAATAGCTTTAAATCCTTTACTTATCTCTAGCTTTATCTTGTCGATGAAAAAAATGATAACTACCAATTAAGTCCATATTTAGCTCTGCCAGCTAGATATTTTGTCATTTCTGAACTCAAGTTAATTTCGGTGTTTTAACTCTTTGATAGCTTCGGTCAACACTCCAGTTCTCCTCGGGCTTCTCCATCGGTTTACACTATGATTCTTGTTGTTGGTTATGCTTGTGATTCTGCTCGTCGGTAATGCTTGTTAGTGTTCTTGCTCAGGCATCACTATGACTTGACTTTCGGTGATCTCTGTCCATCGGGTTCCACTAGCCATCAGTGTTTGAAGTCACTTAGTGAATGCTTGTCTTTTATGCATTACTGAAGGCATAATATTTATCTCTCTGATTCTCTGAAGTCTTTGACACTTTGATTATAACCAATTAGATTATATCAAGTTGACATCAATGAAAATACAATTCATTAATTGATTTAATGTCTTGCATTATCTTTCTGCATTTCGGTGATCAACTTAACATCTTCAAACATTCAATCAGTTACATGTCATCAATCCCTCCCTTTGGCATTGATGGAAACACACTACATTATCATACTATACTATTACTAATACAATATGAAATATAACAGTTTCATCAAGCTTTCCTAATGTAACTATTACAAATGTCTGGATTTTGGTAAGCTCAGATAGCTTTGATTTGTTTCTAGTAGATTGGTTTTCTTCAATCTTCAATCCCTTCATTGGATAGATGTAGCATCTAATGTCTCTGTTCTGATATGTGCTCTGCCTTGACTGTTTCTCTTTTTGATAATCTTTTTTTCCTTTGACAACAATTTCTTTCTTGTATGAACTCTCTCCCTTTGTTACTTCTCTCCATGAGATGGATATTTCATATGTAATCAATTTCTCCCCCTTTGAATATTGATTACTTTGAATATTGATTAACTCTTTCTTTTGATTCTCAGGAACTTCTCTTCATGTATAATGATATAATCTTTTCTGATCAATGAGATAATCACTCCATTATGATAATGAGATAATCTCTCCCTTTGACAACAATGCCAAACAAAAAACCTTTTTAAATAATCTTCCATCCCTTTATATAATATATTCCTTGAATTTCCCTATCCATCAACAATACAATGTCTCTGGTATTCAGTGCATACCTGTACCTTGTTGTGTACAGACGTATCTTTTGTTGTTCATCTCAGTGTTTTCATCAACATGAATGATTTTCAGATTGTGTGTAGGTTGATGCATCCTCCTAGTCAGCTTATTGACCGATAGACAAGGGTTGGAACCCTATTCTCTGTCTTAGGTACTCAAATGTATCCTTTGGTAATGGCTTGGTGAATATATCAGCTAATTGTTCCTTTGATTGAACATATTCCAATGTCACATCCTTTGCTTGCACTTGTTCTCTCAGATAGTGATACTTGATAGCAATATGCTTAGTTTTAGCATGCATGACTGGATTCTTAGAAATGTTAATTGCACTGGTGTTATCACAATAGATAATTATTGGTTCAAGAATCTTCATATTCATACCTTCCAACAATTGTTTCATCCATGCAATATTTGAGAAATTTGCAGCAACATCCACATACTCTGCTTCCGTAGTAGACTGAGAGATGCATCCTTGCTTCTTGCTGATCCATGTGACAAGTCTGTCACCCATGAAGAATTCTCCTCCATTTGTGCTCTTCCGGTCATCAATGTTTCTAGCCCAATCAACATCTGTATAGACTTATAGCTCAAATTTTCCTTCTCTTTTATACCATAATCCATAGTCCTCGGTGTTCCTTATATATCTCAAATTTCTCTTGATAGCAGTCATATGTGATTCTTTGGGATTAGCAGAGAATATTGCAACTATTCCAACTACATGTGCTATATCTGGTCTGGTATGAACAACATACATTAGTTTTCCAATCATTGATCTATACAAGGTTTGATTTACCTCATTTGATTTATCTTCTTTTTTCAGCTTACATTCGGTAGCCATAGGTGTTCCAACTGGTTTGGAATCTTCCATCTTGAATATCTTCAGCACTTCCTTGATGTATTTGGACTGAGTGATATATATGCCTACATCTTGTTGAAGAATGTGTAGACCAAGAATTTTTTTTATCTCCCCAAACATAGACATTTCAAATTCTTTGCTCATTTCATTAGCAAAGGATTTGCATAATAATTCATTTCGCCCAAAAATGATATCATCAACAAATTTTTTAGCAATTAGAATATTACCATCGGTATCTTCTTTTAAGTACAGATTGCTATTTTCACTTGTTCTAACAAATTTTATGCTAATGAGATAGGAGTGAAGTCTTTCATACTAGGCTCTAGGTGCTTGTTTCAATCCATACAAGGCTTTATGTAGTCTACATACCATGTTTTTCTTGTCTGGATCAACAAACCCTTCTGGTTGTTCAATGTATACCTCTTCTTCCAGTATTCCATTTAGGAATGCATATTTGACATCCATCTGATATACCTTGAATCCTTTGAATGCAGCATAAGCAAGTAGGATTGTAACTCCTTCTAGTCTAGCAACGGGTGAAAATGTCTCCATAATAAATACCTTCTTCTTGTGCATATCCCTTGCATACTAACCTTGCTTTGTTTCTTGTGACTTCTCCATTCTCATTCAACTTGTTTCTGAATATCCATTTGGTACCGATGACATTCTTGTCATATGGTCTTGGTACTAGTGTCCATGTACTGTTCTTCTCAATCTGTTCTATTTCTTCATTCATAGCACTGACCCATTCTTCATTCTCAAGTGCAGTATTAACAGATTTATGCTCAAAATCACAAAGTAAACATCTAGTGTTTAGTGACTTACTTCTTGTTCTCATTCCAACCTTCTTGTCTCCTATGATTTGATTTTGTGGATGATGTCTTTTGACATACTTGGAAAGTTTCAGTTCAACCCTTTGTTCATCATTCTAATCATCTTCTTGACCTTCATTCTGATCTCCATTGTTCAGAACATCATCTTGAGTATTTTCCCAATTTTCGGTAATTGCAGCCTGATGCTTGGGTGCAATGTTCTGTTGCTTGGGAGAAATACACTGTTGCTCAGGTAGAGTGTCAGGTTCTGTATAAACAAACCTGTTGTAGTCCTCTGGTTCTTTTATGCTTTCCTTATCATTATTTTCTACAAATTCATCTATTTGCACTTTCAAGGATCTTGTTAGATGACTTGTTAAGACATTTATAAGCCTTTTTTTTGGTTGAGTACCCTAGAAAGATACCTTCTTCACTTTTGGAGTCAAGTTTTCCATTTCTATCATCCTTCACAATATAACATTGACTACCAAATATTCTGAAGTAAATTACATTGGTTGTATGACCATACCAAAGCTCATAGGGTGTCTTCTTTGTGTCCTTCAATTGTACTCTGTTTAGTGTGTAGACAGTAGTACTGACATCTTCCCTCCAGAAAGTTTGAGTGATGCTCTTCTCAATCATCAATGTTCTTGCCCAGTCAACAATTGATATGTTTCTCCTTTTACCAATTCCATTTTTCTATGGTGTTCTCAGTGCAGAAACCTATCTTTTAATTCCATGCTCGTTGCAATAGTTATTGAATTCTTCTGAAGTAAATTCCCCTCCTTTATCTGATCTTAAGCATTTCAATTTCTTTTCACTTTGTTTTTCTACCATAGCCTTATACCATTTAAACATATTGAATTCTTCTGATTTATCTCTTAAGAACATGACTGTCATCATTCTAGAATAATCATCAACAAAGAGAATAAAATACCTATCTCCATAGTAACTCTCTGTCCTCATGGGTCCACATAGATCTGTATGGACTAATTCTATAATTGCATTAGATGTATGGGTTTTACTTTTGAAATTAGACTTTTTCATCTTACCATTTTGACAATTTTTGTACATGATATGCTCGGGCTTAGTCATGCTCGGTAAGCCTCTGACATTCCTTTTGTTGCTTATCTTTATCATGTTGTCAAAATTCACATGACACAATCTTTTGTGCCACAAGCATATGTCTTCGTTTCTAGCCATTAAAAAAGTGGTGTTAGTGTCATCAAGATAGAAAAGGTTACCTTTTGTCTGCTCACCGGTTCCAATCAACCTTCCTGATTCATTGAAGATCTTTGACTTCTTATTTTCAAATGCCACTCGGTGACTTGTATTATTCAGCTGTGAAACACTTAACATATTATAATTTAGTCCTTTTACCCAGTAAGCATTTTAACATTTGATCAGGTTATTGAACATTATAGTTCCTTTACCTTCAATTGGACAAGGTGTATCATTTTCCATTCTCACTGAACCACCATTATAGTATTCAAAAGTCTCAAACTTTTATTTATCACCAGTCATATGGTGAGTGCAACCACTATCTATGATCCAGACATCATTCTTACTAACTTTAGATATGAATGCAATTTCTACATACCTTTCTTATTCTTTGTCTGAATCATCCTTCATGACTACAAATACCATCTCAACATCTTCTTCTAATTCGGTGTCAGTTTCATCAGCTCTGTTCTCAGCTAGGTAAAAATCTTTCTTCCCTTTGTCCTTGTAGTCTCAGGTATCTCTTTTGTCAGAATGACGGTTGCTTCGATAATATCTATTATCAATTCTATCAAACTTCTTCTCATATGATCTGTCATTTCCTCTATCATCTTTTCTTCTGTTTGGACATCTTGCAACAAAGAGTCCAACCTCTTTACAATTGAAACATACAAGTGGTAATTTACCTTTGTATCTTCCTTTGCCTCTCTGCAATCTTCTTTCCATTAGTGCTTCAATCTCATCAAGTCCTTGATCCTCATTATCACTTTCACTATCATTTATAATAGCATGTCTATGACTTGAATTACTTATCTTTAAAGAAGATTTGAATGCAGATTATATAGATGGTAAGATGCTATTATCAAATTTATTCATCTCAAATGAAATTAGTCTACCAATTAGACTATCTAGAGTAACTATATTGTTTGCAACTGCTCTCATTTCTTGAATAGCAAAAACTCTAATAGCATATACAGGTAGTAAGGTTCTTAAGATTTTACTTACCACTGTCTCCTCTTCAAGTACACCTCCAACTCCTCAGATAGAATTGACTACCTCTTTGATTATGTAGCTATACTGAGTGATATTTTCTCCTTCTTTCATCCTTAGGTCATCAAACCTCCCTCTTAGGTTTTCTACCTTTGCTCTTAGTACATTAGCATCTCCTCCATGTACCGACTTCAACTTATCCCACATTTGCTTTGCAGAGGTGCAGGTTTTGACATCTTCAAACTCAGCATCGAAGAGTGATGATGCAAGTTCTATCATCATGCAATTATGCTCGTGCTTTACTCTTAATTGCTCAAGAGTGTGAGATCCTGTAGGTAACACATATTCAATAGCAAGGTATTGAGTAACATCATTTCTAATACCTGATAGGTGGAGTCTTATTCTGCTTTTCCATGATGCAAAGTTGTCTTTACTCAACTTGGGCACATCTCGCCTGTTCATCTTGTGATCTTTTGCTTGAGCTGCTAAACTCCCTTTCTAAGCACACAAGCTCTGGTATTAATTGTTAGTAATAACTGAGAGAGGGGGGGGGGGGGGGGG
>MU226603.1:664687-694750 GCA_018584345.1 Thuja plicata
ATTAACTATGTGTAATGCAAAACACTAAAGTAATGACTCATAAACACATTGACACATGGATTTTTAATGTGGAAACCCTGTTAAGGGAAAAACCACTTGGGACCGGTAACCCAAAATTTTCACTCTTATGAAGTGAGCTCAGTGAAGAGCCAACCCTGTTAAAGGTTACAAACACAATGTTAGGTGTGACCTTGTTAGAGGATTTAAAATTTTAGTCTGTCACTTGATATCGGGAATCTCTATGCTACTTTCCTTCATCAAACACTCTCTTGGCCTGTCAATAGGTATCTGGCATCTCATGCTATCTTCATGATCAAACTTTTTAATACTCCTTGGGATGTATCTCAATAGAGAAAGGATATTTAAATCCTTCTCAGTTAAGAGACTTTCTGAATCAATGGTTAAACTGAAATAGTATGATGTGTTCACATATACAACTTATACTTGCAGATTTTTAGATCTATTGTAAGCTCATAAAACTAATCTGGTCAATATGTCCTTTTAATAACTTTGATCCACTTTAGTTCTTCTTAGTGATGCTATGCTTTGTTTCTCGGTGTCCGTAGAAAACTTTAGCTCTTTCCTCGGCTTGATTGATCAGGACTGTATGAAGTTGCTCTTCATCAGTTTCTCTTTAGCATCCTCTTTTTCATTCATTCACCCTTAATTCGTAATCAATTAAGTTGTCTCTTTATAGACATGATATCACCATTGTTAGGTTCTTGATTTTCTTGATCTTGGCGTGATCTGCAATCTTAGCCAATCAGATTTAAAGCAAAAATCCTATTTTATCTCACAAAGATCTTCTTGCCAACTGGACAAAATAGCTTTAAATACTTTACTTATCTCTGGCTTTATCTTGTCGATGAAAACAATGGTAACTACCAGTTAAGTCCATATTTAGCTCTGCCAGCTAGATATTTTGTCATTTCCGAACTCAAGTTAATTTTGGTGTTTTAACTCTTTGATAGCTTCGTTCAACACTCCAGTTCTCCTCGAGCTTCTTCGTCGGTTTAGACTATGATTTTGGCCATCAGTTATGCTTGTGATTCTGCTCGTTGATAATGCTCGTCAGTGTTCTTGCTTGGGCATCACTGTGACTTGACTTTCAGTGATCTCTATCCGTCGGGTTCCACTAGCCGTCGGTGTTTGAAGTCACTTAGTGAATTCTTGTCTTTTATGCATTACTGAAGGCATAATCTTTATCTCTATGATTCTCTAAAGTCTTTGACACTTTGATTATAACCGATTAGATTATATCAAGTTGACATCAATGACATTACAATCCATTAACTGATGTAATGTCTTGCATTATCTTTCTGCATTTCAGTGATCAACTTAACATCTTCAAACATTCAATCAGTTAAATGTCATCAAGTACTTCTTTAACTACTTATATAAAATAGATTAGATTTGAGGATATGGATCTTTTATCCTTATTGGATGTTCATAGCATGATATTGAAATATGTGTATAATTTATGTTCAATATATGTATTATCATTTAACCTTAGTATATACTTTCTCAAGTGTTGGGGCCATGTGACTATTGTAAGCCATAGTTGGGGACCAATGGACTTCAATTTATGGATGGTTATAAGAATGCTCATATCTCTTTGTCTTCCTTCTATTTCATGTTGTCTTATTTCATTAGATGGTGTAAAAAATGTAATGAATTCAAATATTTGTATAATTGAACACTCCATGAGGTGATTGGTGTAATTGGATGTTATTGATATGTATTTTTATTGGCTTATGTATGTCTATTTTGGTATGATGCTTGATGTTGTTATCTATTATTTGAGCACATGTTGTATCGTGGTTTATTTCATAAGAATAATTGGTTTGGTTCTTAAAATTATCCTAGCTAGGTCTTATAGATCTATGTGGTGTCCTGGGGCCGTTTCATTCCCATATTAGCATTTTTGTGTGAATTCAAAGGACTTGAGTGAATCGGGTAGGATTCGTGAGTGTTTGAGTCAATTCTCATCCATTGGGATAATCCAAAACGTGTTGAAAAATATTCCAAAGTGGTTTTTATATAATTGGGATGCATTTGAGAGTGTTACTATTTAATTTGGGGAGTTTAGGGTGAATTGGGTGTATTTAAGGTCGACTTGAACATGCGCTTGTTTTAAGGTCTCAACAAGTGACCCCAAGGACACTTTGCACACCTATCTCCAAAAATGTTTGTCTATCTCTCTTAATATAGGTATAAATTTTATTGTTCATATAGAAAAAAATTTTGAGGGTGTTATAGAGGTCCTATAATGAATTGGAGAAGCTAAATATTTTAGAAATTTGTGTGGCTTGGGGATGACACCAAAAGTTTACTAATTTGGAGGATGCCAACATGGATGCAAAATAACTGTGCAACACACATTTGTCTAGGAAACTTGAATGGTGTGATTTTTCTAGGAAACTTATAGATTTTGAATTCATATAAGACACTTTCATAGTTTTTTGTAGTCCTCTCTAGGTGCTAGTGTCCATTTGGGGTGTTAGTGTTCACTATGGACGTCTTAGTCCTTTAATTCAATCTTGGAGAGGATTTTAGGAGCTTGGAGATTTTAATTTAATATTTTCTATTTGTGTTGTGAAATTATAAGAGTCACAAAACCATTGGAGGATCTTTAGTTGGTTTAGATTAAGTTACGTTGGTGTATATGGAGTTCAAGTGAAATTCAGTGCTTATGAGAGTACATTTGTTTTGCCTAGGACCTAGAGAAAGGTCTAGTTGTTTGAGTTAAGTTTAAAACTTTAGGGAGGGTCTTGGGTGAATAAAAAACCCTTTATATCATGTATAAGATGTTATTATACCTTTCTCCTTTCTTAGATCATTTTATTGGCTTCTAGTTTTCCACTTGTGTGATGTTGCTTGACGACACTTGACCTAGTCTTGAGGCTTGAGTTTTAGAACTTCACATGTTGTATATGATTGAATAAATGTTTCAAAAAAAATAATCATGCTATTTGAGTCTAGTTAGCTCTTATCCTTGAGGGTTCTTGGGTGGACCATTACATCTAGTATCAGAGCCCATGTTGCACCATTGGGATATCTGGTTAAGTTACTATGCATGTGAGTTTTTGAATTTGTGCAAAATGGCGTAAGTATTTGTGTTGTTAGTTGGTTTTTATCTAGATTCTTAGGTACCTCATGTGACACTTTAGTGATATTGGTGTAATTCAAATCAAGTATCTGGTGTTGGAGGAAGGATACCTCTTATGTTCACACCTATCAAGGATAGTTAGGTAACCTTGCTTGAGAGTCATTTGAGATGGCTAGTTCTCATTATATGGTGATTTTATCCTTCTGTGTGAGCCCTTATTGAGTCTCTATGTAGTTCCTTCCGTGGTTGCATTATTTTTTGTATTATTTTGATCTAAGATAGACTCTTTTTGTGTTTCGTTACTATTTGTATGATGTGATCTTGCACTAGCATTATGAGATACTTTTGGTTACAATATATTATTTTAGTTTTACCAGTATCATTTTTGGCATAGATGTTAGATTATACTTGTGCTTACCATTTTGATCATATTTTCTTGATTATCTTACTGTGATGTGACATGATTCTTTATGATGAAGTCTGGTGTAAATTGTATTTGAGAACATTGATTATGTTATCATGATGTTAGTACTAATTATATGTAATATTATGCCTTATCATATTGATGGATATGCTATTTAGGGTTTTCACTGATATATGTTTCAAATATCATAAAATGATAATTTAAATGATTTAATTTAATAAATTGATTTACTTATGATACATACTAAGGATTAAATATGAAAGGGATGATTTTGTAACATTCTAATACATATGAATGATCATGTCACTAAAGCATCATTTGATTGGTTGTGTTTAGATTATTTATACATGTGCTTTGGCTATTTATATTGTGAGTTTCTATACTTGACGTGTGTGTGTCTTTTAGTGAATAGGTACCAGACATTGACTTCACTTGGTTCTATAGGTTTTCCCCAACATTGGTAACATGAGATAGTCATAATGGTTGTTTTTCATACTTAGCCAATATTGTTCTTGGACATAATGATTTATCTAATTTGCATTATTACCTTTTGACTGCCATGTAGGCAAAAGCCTGCATTTCATTGCATATTGTAAAGACCAATATCCATCTATGCACTCTAGGTGGTCTATAATTGTCTTATCTATTTTATATCTTATTATATGTAGATTGATATTACTAAATGATGAATAATTAATCACTGACAAAATGTGCCTTTGGTGTACTCCTATTATTAGATTTTATTAAATTTAACTTTTGGGCTTTTGGGAAGTTTTATGTGGATTTTATGTGATTATTATTAATTAAATTACTTAACTACATAAATTACCTTTTCAAAAAGGTCTTTATAATTTGAAGTTGAGTCCTTTTCACTCACTTCTCATATATGTTTTTTGAGAGTTTGCTCCATCCTCTTTGGAGAAATTTGTTCTTCTTCTTGTTTGCAATTATCCAGGCATCTAAATTTTGAGGGTAGTGGCTCATTGGAATCGTGGTGAGATTTCTATGGTTTTCTGAGAGTTTCATTCATGCATGCCAAGTTTTCTTTATTTTCTCTCCATTTCAGTTTTTAACTCCAATTTGAGGTAGGACTTCTTTTTTCTAATTCATTTATCATTTTTCTCTGTCACTTCTTGTTTGGAATCTCGTAGTGAGATGTATATCTATATTTTCCCCATATTTTCTATTAAGTTTGATGCCCAATTGGGCGTGTGCGAGTTTGTGGGTTTTCTATTATAATTTAATCATTCTTAGGTTGCATGTTTTCTTCCATGATGTCGAAATTGAAATTTTATCACATTTTGGGTTTTTGGGAATATTAGAAGCAATGGGGTTTTCCAAAATTGTGAGATTTTGAGTTTGATTTTGGGTGTTTTTGTGAGGTCCTCGATTTGTGTGACCTCTAATTTTAGATTGTCTCCTTGTTGGCGTGTTTTATATTTTGGCCTTGGTTGGTTTCCATGATTATTATGGGATTGTGTGATCAAAATGAATAGAGGACATTCTGATAAATTGATACCGCAATCCAAACTTTCACTTTTATTACTCGATTGGGCATTTTTGCACCTTTCAGGTTATTGCAAAAATTGGGGATTTTTATGCATTTGGGCTTTGATATGCATCCTTGTGATTTTAGAAATATATTTGTTAGATCAAATTAGAATTTTTGCTCTTGTCAAGTGGCTGATTGAGCAACTATGATATATTCACCTTGTACGTGTATGATTGGTTTTATGCCTTTAGTGTTTTTGGAGTTGATATCCCTCTTGTTATTGTTTGGAATTTCTTGTTGATGATTTGGTCATCCACGTTCTTGGTGTAGACCAAGTAGATGGATCTTATCATCCACATCCTTGATGTAGGCCAAGTAGATGAGTACTTATGCTCATGTCTTTAATGTAGGCCAATTATACAAGTCATCGTTAGTTGCATCCCTTGAGTCGACAAGTAGAAAAATATTTATATTTACATCCTCGATGTTGATTGAGTGGAAAAACCTTGTTAATATTATCTCCTTCATTGTGAAGTCGAGCCTTAGGACTAGGTACTTTTATTAGGTATGAGGAGTATCTCCTCACGTATGCCCACAACCCATAAATAGTCGCATCAAATATGTCTAAGAGTTCTAAAAAGTGATAATGTAATAAAATCAGTGGGCATAAACATTAATCAAGATAACTTGAAATCCCCAAATTTCAGTATTGACCTGTGCAAAGTAGAAACCATTGAATCCTCGGGTGATAGTATTGACTCATGCGAGTAGTGGTAACCATTGGATCCTCGAATGTCATGATTGCACAGTGTGGGTGGTAAATTGTACTTGAATCCTCAAGAATGCTTTGAATGTCTTGTGTAAATGAATTGTCTTAGTGAATTCGTTGATTTCAGATTTGACATGTGTGGGTATGGATCCTTACTGGAGTAGCGCCTTGGAGTATTGTTACCTAATCTATCTGATTTCATTAATTATTTGTGTTTACACCTTCAATTGCCATTTTGGTATGTTTGGTATATCCTATTGCATACTTGTGTAAGACCCGTAATGACTGTTTGTGCATGGTCAGTGAATTCATCATTTTAATTCATATATTAATGATATTTCAATATTGTTGAAGTAATTTCATATTTTAATGTGAAATATACCTTATTTGTATCTGGTTTAATACAAATTACATGATTGGATTTGAGGAGTCATTTGGGGGTTTATTTGGTTTTATATTTCAATTTAATTTTTATATTATTTGAAATTCTACTCTTAAAAGTGATTTTATATGGTAAAATTGGCTCTTTAAAAAAATGCTTAGCCTTTTTTGTTCATTCTCCTCTCGAAAGCCCTACATAGTGATTTTTGATTGACGAGTTTGAGAGATTTATTGGGTGGATTTTTATGGGTTATGGACCGTCTGATTTTTATTGCAAAATTATTCTTGTTACTCTATTTTCATGTGCTTGTTTTTCGTATGTAGAATTTGATCTCCATTTGAAGTTTTGGCAAACTGAGTCAAGAATTCAATTTCTCTTTCTTTCCTCCATCTTATTGTTTTAAATTTGTTACAATTTTTTTTTATTAAAATAGAACATAATTTATTTTAAAATCAAATCATTCCTATAAGATCCATGTGGTGTATTAAGGGTGTGTAATTTCCTTGTCATTTTTTCATGTGAATTGAAAGGAATTTGAATAAATTTAGGTAGGATTTGTGAGTGTTTGAGTCAACCTAGCTTTGTTGGGATAATTTGAAACGAGTTGCAAAATGTACCAATGTGGTTTTTAGATGATTATGATGTGTTTGAGAGTGTTATAATTGAATTTGGAGATTTTAGGTTGCATTGAACATGTTTAAGGTCCAACTGAACTTTACCTTGTTTGAAGGTGGTGTCATCTAGTTACCCCAGGAACACTTTGCATACTCTATCCCCAAACATTTTCTTCAATCTCTATAAATCCAGGCATTGAATTTGTTTTTCATCTACACAAATATGTCTACGGTATCTTATATATCCTATAGTAAAGTGGGAAATCTCACTTGTCTTGACATTTGTATGGATCAAGGTCAATAATACAAGTCACTCTAGTGTAAAAGTAAGACACTTGTATGACATGCATTCATCTACAACGCTTGTATAATGCACATTTTTCAATACTTTTCTAGTGAAAATTATTTATGGTTACTTATTTTTGCATTCGTTTAGGAATAATATTTTTCTTTATTCCTCGTTGGGTGCTAGTGTCCATTCTAGGCACAAGTGTCCACTATGGGTGTCCTAGTCCTTCAATTCAGTTTGGAGATGATTCTAGTAGTTTGGAGCATCTGATTTATTGCATTATAGTTTCATTATGAATTTAGAAGAGTCACACAACCCTTGGATGAGATTGAGTTTTGTTGGTGTGTTTGGAGTTCAAGTACAAGTGAGTGCTTGTCAGAGTCCATATGTGATTCCTCAGACCGAGAAAAAGGTCTAGTTGTTCGAGTTAAGTTTGAAACTTCAAGGAAGGTCTTGGGTGGCTTAAACAACCCTATTTATGACTACGGTGTTATCATCCCCTTCCCCTTGTCTGGTTGAGTTTCTTGGCTTTGAGTCTTATATTTGTGCAATGTTGCTTTTAAATAGTTGACCTAGTCTTAAGGCTTGAGCTCTAGAACTTTGCATGTTGCATGTGATTGAATTAAATGTTTCAAAAAAAATCCAAGCTATTTTGAGTCTAATTATCTCTTATCCTTGAGAGTTCCTTGGTGAGGCATTACAATTTTCTCTTTGATTTAGTGTTTATATAAATTGGAATCTTTATTATTATTTTGAGTTTTTACTTTTTGCATTAATTAGCTCTTTTATTTTAATTTTAATTTTATATATTAAGTTCATTTTTTTTTGTATTTCGTTTGGTTCTTTATTTTCTTTTTATTTATGTTCTCCGTTTCTATTTTTCTTTTATTTTTTTATTGTGAAGGTTTTTTCCTTAGAATTTTAGGCTTCTTTGCTTAATTATATATATATATTTGTTTTGATTAATTTTTTTTTATATTATTTTTTATTTTTTGCTTCTTTTTATATTCCTTTTTTAATTTTTTATTTATCATTTTTTTTTTCAATTGTTGTTTTCTTTCCATGTAATGTCTTGGTTGTTATCATTATTATTTTTCCTTCTCCTTTTGATTTTTGATTTTTTCTAGGTAAGTCCTACCATTATGGGGGTAGAGATCTCTATTGATTTAAAATGGTAAGTACATGATTTGCATACAAACAGAGGAAACTAGACCACCACCCATGTTTCATGACCACAACCAATATCCATGACCAGAATAACGACTCTAAACAACTACAAGAACTTCAGATGCATAACACACACATGACATCTCAAGACATATTTTTTCAAAAATAAGCCATGCCTCTATGAAGGTTCATCAGCGTGAAAGCTTATCTGCGAGTGAATGAAGATGCATCCCCATATAGTATTTTGTAGAGCTTCCCAAATTCATTCTAGTGGACTCTATTCTTAAACTCTTCCTCGATGACACACATGGGTGTTTGGGCATTCTGTTGGATGATATCAGATTTGGATACTATTCATGTTGTTGATATTCATGTTTTGTCACTGATGTCAACATATGTTTTTGTGAAGAAGACAAACTGGTTACTTGACTGGCAGAAGTGTACGGACACTGTACGGATGTTTCAGAATGATCGAAGTTGGTTATATAAAGAAGGATGTGTGTTGACCGTATTCCTAAGTTTTCTTGGATTTATGTTACATATTGAGGATGTTACAGTTGATTTAATGAAGACTAGTTTCTGGACTGTAACTGTGATGCTTGACAGAGCAGGTCTTTGTGTTTTGGGTATATCTTACAGATGAATATATTTCAGGTGATGCAAGCTTACTAGATGCATGAGGATATATTGAGGAACGTTGGGTATTGATCTATTTTCATGATCATGTTGGTGACGTCAGCTATGGCGTGTATTCTAAAGGAGACCTATTTGGTGGCCGACTTCAGACATGTAGCGTGTAATATGAATTGTGAGTGTAGATTGTGGATCTGGGAGTATAATTGATGGATTGTACTTGATGTTTAGTTTTTATAGGTACCGTGTGTATCTTAGCAAGGGGTTAAACAATTATTTGTATATTAGGAAAGCCTAATTGGCTGACCTAATTAACTATTTGTGTATTAGGAAAGCTTAACTGGCTAACCTAATGAATTATTGTAATAGGGTATATATGAGTGATATTTTATTTTAGAAAGATGTGGTAGTGGAAGAGATTGAAAAGGAAGAGAAGTGAAAGCTATGAGGCTTGTTTTGCTGCTGGATGTAGAGAAGAGTTTGTGATAAAGATACTTCATTGGAACTGACCAAGCAAAGACAATTGCTATCAGACAGTTCACTGGATTGTATATTTTCTATATACACTTGTTCAGATTGTGAATCCTTGAGGGTGGCTTTAACTTTCTTTAGGAAATGTGCCTAGGCAGTGAGTCTACTACTTTTCTTGACTCCTACCAGGGTATGTCTCCTAACAAGGACTGTGTACTATAATGTTGTAATAAGCTCCTAACAGGGCTAAATCTTTTAATAGGGATACTATACTCTCAGTACATTATTTTTGGGTGCTAATTCCCACTGGGGTTTTACCTTTAACAGGGTTTCCTCGACAATAAGTATTATGTTGGCATTTACTGTATTATCATTTGTATAGCAGTTTTGGTTTATAAAGTTTAAAGTTTAATATTCTATATCACAACTGATTCAACCCCCCTCTCAGTTGTCTTGTGGACTATTATTCCTAATAATTGGTATCAAAGCTACTGGTCCTTAGAGAGAAAGCTTAACAACTTGAGGTGATCCTGAAGATGTCTTACTACAGGAAGGATAGTCTGAAATTTGATCTTGGAAACTTTGAAAGTTGGAAGAACAAGATGAGAACACATTTGCTATGTTTGGGACTTGACTATTGGATGATCACAAAGAAGAATGAAAAGATAGTGACTAAGGATGAACTGGAGAAGGCTACTAAAGATGAAAAGAATTTATTTTCATGTAATATGGTCGCAAGGGAATCATTGATCAGTGCACTTTCTGAAGGTGAATTCATAGAAGTAAAAGACTTGGATTCTACACATGAGATCTAGACAAGATTGGAGGCACTGTATGGAGGAGATAAGTTTACAAAATAGACAAAGCTACAAAACTAGAAGACAAAGATGGAATCACTGAAGATGAGAGAAGATGAGAAAATTAGGGCATATGGAGAGAGAATTACTGAAGTGGTTATTGGCATTAGAAACTCTGGAGGTACTTACAGTGAGGAAGAAGTGATTACAAAGATACTCAGATCTTTGAAACCTGCATATAGAACCAAAGTACAAGCTCTAGAGGAGATTATACCTTTGATACCGAACTTCAATAGAGAAATGTTGATTGGAAAACTAACTACTTTTGAGGCCACATAATTGGGATATACTTTACCTAAAATTGAGTCAGCATTCAAGGCAACCGTGCATAAGAACAAAAAGACCTTATTAGGAATTGCGAGCACTAGCTATGGTGACCTAAGAGAAGAGCTTGGAGACTATGCTGAGGAATGGGAACATATACAAGAGGAAGAAAGAAAGCTAGATGAAGTGGTAGAATTGATCCCTAGAAGAGAGAAGAGAGGTAAGGGTAAATTTGAAGGCAAATTACCTTTGAAATGTTTTTCATGTAACAAGATTGGTCATTTTGCATCTAGATGTCCTACAATGGTTCCTAAGCATAAACCTAAGTTTTAAAAATCAAAGTATCCTAAATAAAAGGAATATTATTATGCTAGTGAGGGTGTTTCTGATGATGATGGTGACTATGAAGAAATTGGATTTATTGCTATGAAGGATGATGAACCTATACATGAGGAAAAATCCTTAGTATCTCGTGTTGAAAATAAATCTAAATGGGCTATAGACAGTGGTTATTCACATCATATGCCTGGAGATAAAGATAAATTTGTGAGTTTGAAAAGTTATGATGGTGGTGTTGTTAGATTTGGTGATAATACTCCTAAACTTATTATTGGAGTTGGATCTATTTCTCTGGATGGAAAGAAAAATACTGACAATGTATTACTTGTTGATGGACTTAAGCATAATTTGTTGAGTGTTGGACAGTTAGTGGACAAAGGTTATCAATTGAAATTCATTAATGGGAAATGCTATATCAGAAGTAAATCAGGAGATTTGATCGCATCTGGTACTAAATATAGAGGTAATGTATTTGAATTGAATACTCTGAAGCTTCTTGTTTTATTGTGAAGGTTGATGATAGTTGGCTATGGCATAGAAGATTTTGTCATGTTAAATTTGATAAAATTGTGAAGGCAAGTATGACTAATGCTATAAGATATCTACCTAAGACTGTAAACCCATCTAACACTATGTGTAGAGAGTGTATTATGGGGAAGTAGGCCAGAAGCAGTTTTAAAAGCAAATCTTATTCAACAAAAGGGAAGTTGGATCTAGTGCATATAGATCTGTGTGGTCCTACAAGAAAAAGATCATATTATGGTGAAAGGTACTTTATAATTTTTGTTGATGACTTTTCTAGAATGATGTGGGTTACATATTTGAAAGAGAAATCTGAAGCATTTGACAAATTCAAGTTATTTAAAGCAAAAGTTGAGAATGAATATGGTTTGAAGATAAAATGTTTGAGATCAGACAGAGGTGGACAGTTTACATCAAAATTATTTAATACCTACTGTGAAGAACATGGAATATAGAGACAAACATCATCTCCTAGAACTCCATAATAGAATGGGATAGCAGAGTGAAGAAACATAACTATATTAGATGTTGCAAGGACTATGTTGCTGGAAGGAAATGTGTCATATGTTCATTGGAAAGAAGAAGTTGGCACTGCTATGTACACCTTGAACAAAATTCATATTAGAGAAGGTACAAGTAAGACTCCTTATGAATAATGGTTTGATCATACACCTACTGTAAAATATTTTAGAATATTTGGAAGTAAATGTTATATCAAAAGAAATGATGAGATAGGGAAGTTTGATGCTAGAAGTGATGAAGGAATTTTTCTTGGTTATTCTACTAAGAGTAAAGCATAAAAATGTTTCAATCTAAGATTGAGGAAGTTGATTGAAAGCACCAATGTGAGGATAGATGAAAATTTTTAGATGTAGGAAAGAATGTATGACTGTGGTCAGATTACAGAGATCAAAGAGGTCATTGCTAAACCTGAAGAACCTTTGATGATTGAAAATGAAATTAAAGATGAAGTGACTGAAGTTACTCAGACTCCAAAGACTCTGAGGTATGTAAAGAAGAACCATCCTGAAGATCAAATTATTGGTAATGTAAGTAAAGGTATGCTGACTAGATCTAGAGTTAGAGATGAAATTTGTTTGATTTCTCAAGTTGAGCCAAAGACTACTGATGAAGCATGTGGAGATGAATCTTGGACTAAATGTATGGAAGAATAACTTGAACAGATAAAGAAAAACAATACTTGGGAATTGGTTCCAAGGCCTAAGAAAAAAAATGTGATAGGAAATAAATGGGTTTTCAGAAATAAGATGGATGAGGAAGGAATAATGGTAAGAAACAAGACTATATTGGTGTGTAAAGGATACTCACAACAAGAAGGCATATACTATGAAGAAATATTTGCTCCTATTGCTAGGTTGGAAGCTGTCAGATTATTTCCTGCTTATGCTGCACATAAAGACTTTAAAGTATATCAGATGGATGTGAAATCAACATTCTCGAATGGTGATCTAGAAGAAGAAGTATACAATGAGAAACCTGATGGTTTTCCTTTGACAGAGGATGGAGACATGGTTTGTACGCTGAAGAAAGCATTGTATGGACTGAAACAAGCACCTAGAGCATGGTATGAAAGACTAGAGAAGTAAGTACTTCGTCTTGGTTTCATAAAAGGTAATGCATATAGTAATTTATATTTAAGAATTGATGAAGATGAAATCTTAATCATAGAAGTTTTTGTTGATGATATCATTTTTGGAGGTAATGATAAGATGAGTAAGAATTTCTCTAAAGAAATGGAAAATGAATTTGAGATGTCAATGATCGGTGAAATGAAATTTTTTCTTGGTTTGAAAATTAATCAGAGTAAGAATGGAATTTTTATATCTCAGACCAAGTATCTTAAGGAAATGTTGAAGAAGTTTGGAATGGAAGATTGTAAACTTGTTGGAACACCTATGGTGACTGGACATAAACTGACTAGTAATGATGAGACTCAAAGTGTAGTTCAAACAAAGTGAAGATCTATGATTGGTGGTCTACAATATCTAACTCACACTAGACCAGATATTACTAATGCAATTGGTATTGTGGCAAGGTATCAAGCAGGTCCCGAAGAGACACATCTTGCAATTGTGAAAAGAATTTTCAGATATTTGAAAGGAACAACAAAATATGGATTATGGTATGAAAAATCAGATGATTTTATTTTACAGGCTTATACTGATGCTGATTGGGCAGGTAATGTGGATGATAGAAAGAGTACTAGTGGTGGTGCATTTTTCCTTGGGAAAAGGTTGGTTTTTTGGTTGAGCAAGAAGCAAAATTGTATTGCTCAATCTACTACTGAATCAGAGTATGTTGCTACTGCAATAAATTCAACACAAGTTGTTTGGATAAAACAAATGTTGAAGGACATTAGAATAATTTTTGAAGAACCAGTGGTTATTCATTGTGATAACACCAGCATAGTGAATATGTCAAAGAATCCTGTAATGCATTCAAAGACTAAAAATATTTCTATTAAGTATCATTTCTTGAGGGAGAAGGTAGCAGAGAAAGAAATTAAACTGGAATATATTAGCACAAACGAACAAATAGAAGATATATTTACAAAACCTTTGCCAAAAGATGCTTTTGAGTATCTCAGAAGCATGCTTGGGGTCAGAGCCCATCCTTGTGATAATTAATTGATGTAGATATGCATTAGTACAGTGGCTTTCAAAGCTATATTATTTTTTGACTTGATGTATGGATCTACTCCTTAGGGGGGGTAATTGAAGGAACACTAGAGCACATTTAGGTGTTCTTGCACCTAGCTGTTGGACATGAAGATTTGAAAAAGCTACAGAAGATCACAGATGAGTTATGACACCCTTTTCCATTACTGTCAAAGGGGGAAGGAATCTATGTGAAAATCCCTACTATTTTGGGGAGATTTGTGTTGAGGATATTAAGAAGATTATATTGAGCGGAGAAAGTATTTTTGAGTTGATTTTGGGTTGATGGATTTTCCCATATGTTGCCATCAATGCCAAAGGGGGAGATTGTTGGATGATATCAGATTTGGATACTATTCATGCTATTGATATTCATGTTTTGTCACTGATGTCAACATATGTTTATGTGAAGAAGACAGACTGGTTACTTGACTGGCAGAAGTGTACAGACACTGTACGGATGTTTCACAATGATTAAAGTTGGTTATATGAAGAAATATGTGTGTTGACCTTATTCCTAAGGTCTCTTGTCTTTATGTTACATAATGAGAATGTTATAGTTGATTTAGTGAAGACTGGTTTATGGACTGTAACTGTGATGCTTAACAGAGCAGGTCTCTGTGTTTTTGGTATATCTTACAGACGAAGATATTTCAGGTGATGCAACTTATTGGATGCCAGAGGACATATTGAGGAATGTTGGGTATTGATAGATTTGCGTGAGCATGTTGGTGATGTTAGCTGTAGTGTGTATTATGAAGAAGACCTATTTAGTGGTCAACTTCAAACATGTAGCATGTAATATGAATTTTGAGAGTGGATTGTGGACCTGGGAGTATAATAGATGGATTGTATTTGATGTTTACTTGTTATAGGTACCATGTTTATCTTAGCAAGGGGTTAAACAATTATTTGTATATTGGGAAAGCCTAATTGGCCGGCCTAATTAATTATTTGTGTATTAGGAAAGCTTAACTGGACGACCTAATGAATTATTGTAATAGGGTATATATGAGTGATATTTTATTTTGGAAAGATGTGGTAGTGGAAGAGATTGAAAAGGAAGAGAAGTGAAAGTTGTGAGACTTGTTTTGTTGCTGGATGTAGAGAAGAGTTTGTGATAAAGATACTTCATTGGAACTGACCAAGCAAAGACAGTTGCTATGAGACAGTTCACTGGATTGTATATTTTCTATATACACTTGTTTAGATTGTGAATCCTTGAGGGTGGCTTTAACCTTCTTTGGGCAGTGTGCCTAGGCAGTGAGCCTACTACTTTTATTGACTCCTAACAAGGTCTATCTCCTAACAGGGATTGTGTACTGTAATGTTGTAATAATCTCCTAACATGGCTAAATATTTTAATAGGGATACTATACTCTCAGTACATTATTTGTGGGTGCTAATTCCCACCAGGGTTTTACCTTTAATAGGGTTTCCTTGACAACAAGTATTGTGTTATTGTGTTGGCATTTACTGTGTTATCATTTGCATAGCAGTTTTGGTTTATAAAGTTTAAAGTTTAATAATCTTTATCACAACTGATTCACCCCCCCTCTCAATTGTCTTATGGACTATTATTCCTAACACATTAACCTTTCCTCGTTGTCACCCACTTCCTCAATAACATTTCCAAAAAACCTTAAAAGGAGCCAATACAGATTCTCGATCTCCATGTTAAAGATCTGGTTTGCAACCGTGGGCCAAAAAGTAAGGACAAAAAAATTGTTCCCTATCTGAAAGTACACTTCCTACGATCCCACTGTTTGCAATATGTGGTAAAAGAAGTTACTAAAAATCTCCTTATCATGCTTGTGATTGGTTCCAGGACTTACATGCAAGATCATGCTCAAGGCTTGAAGTGTGTGGTTATCCCTAATCATGAATAACCTTCTGCATTGAATCTTATGAGATTCATCCCCGCAAAGGCATCCAAATGCATCAAAATCCATGACAATGGTTATGAAAATCTCCTATTAGAAAGTTAATATATCATCCAGATGGATCTAAACCAAAAATTTAGATAGGTTGAGTTCATTTCCCAACTAATATGGGATAACGAGCCGACATATGTCCATTCATTCTAAACCAACTTACCAACATGCTGATAAAGAAATGCCTCTATAAACAAATACCTTCATATTGGAAGGACAAGTACCCTAAGAAAGTATCCTACGGGCTCCATGAGAAGCATATATATTCAAGATAAGATATTAGAATTTCTATTCTAACTTTACATCTTCATGTCGTCCTCCCACCTCCTTGCCTATACATAATCCCCTAAAAACACCAAGAAACCAGACAACTATTGACCCTCATAAACCTCCCCTGCAAGGATTCAGGAGGAGAGAGCCTCTCCTGATCTCGCAAAGAACAACCTACCAACTGGTGCCTATTCTATCCATCCCACCCATCTTGTCTTTATGATTGTGAATGACAATCTCCACTTGCAACTAAATATCTTCGCTTTCCAACACAACCTCCATAGCCTTCTATGAAATTCCTTTGTTTGCCACAAGATCTGTAGCTTGGTTAACATATCTATATACATGTGTCAATGTGAATTCAGCTAGTTGATCCTACCCATGCCTAATTCTAGGCATCCACCACTCAATCTTCCAACTAGATACTTTCCCTTTTCCAATTGCATTTATGCAGAGTTGAGTCACTCTCGATATTCACTTTGATGAAGCCTTTACTGATGTAAAGATGAACACCCTTCTCCATACCCTCCAATTATACCTCATTTTCCTTGGCAGACCCCAAATACCCATACAAACCCTAAGTCAAATTCCCCATATGGTTTTTTATAACATAACCAACCCCAACTTCACAAGGATTCCCTCTCAAGGCTCCGTCTATGTTCAAATTCATCCATCTCGAGGTTGGAGCTTTAAAAATTGCTTCCTTTAGACTTGCTAAGGATCTAATGACTATCCCATTAGGAACCTTAAGTGCAGGCCAAGAGTATTGAATCAACATATCCCAACTCGAGATGAAAGAGATTCTTTTCTTGAAAATTTTCATGTTGACCACTTCACAAATTCCTTGCTGGATCTGCTAAAAACCTACTCAATTGTAGAGGATTTCCCATTAAAAATTTTTCCATTCCTCTCCTTCAAGACCCTCTATACAAAGAAAGAGGCCCCAACCACCCATATATCCCCCCCATAACAAATGCCTCCCTCCTACAAGTCAGATCCTCAAAAATGTTTGCAAATTATCTTTCCTAGGAGAGGCCCATCTAATGGTTCCCATAAACCAATCCCAACATCTTTCAGAAAAGGAAAACCTCATTAGTAGATGGTTCATCAATTCCTCATCCTAGATGCACAATGGGCACACAATTGGGACAACTTTCTTGAAGGTTTTAAGCCTCTCCCTTATTAGAATTCTACCATGCAAGGCCACCCATAAAAAAAATCTCGCCTAGGGAGCCACTCTGTTATTCCAACAAATAATGGCTTGCCAATGAGGGTTTTAAATCTTCCTCCTTTGAAATTAATAACTATCCTTAATACTGTACTCCCTTGATTTGGCCGCACACCACACAATCTCATCCTCTTCTTGAGATAAGGCAATCCTCCTCCTATACAAATCTTCCTTGAATATTTCTATGTTAAATAAGGAAGGGAGATAGTCTTTCACATGTTTCCAAGAAAAAATCATGCCATCATGATCAAGGAAAATAACATAATTAGCCACCCTAAAACCAAACAGACTCTCAACTTCATCGACCCAATCACTTCTTTCAAAAATGTCGATAAGAGAAATTTCCCCGTTCCATGAATCCCTCCAAAATTTGGCCTTCCTACCATTCCTAACTTTCCATGTAATGTAATTGGTAATTATATTTTTCTCTCCCTTGTGAACCTCCATATGGCCAAGCCCCCATTCGAGTTAGCTATAGTAATACTTCTCGATGGATCCTCATTATCTAGGTATCTATGCCTCATAATTTTGCACAAAATTTTATCCATTTGTTTGAACATCTCCATGATAGATTGGCACCCAAAGCCTTATTTCGAAATTATAGTCTCCTTATCCCAACCCCACTTCTTCTTCTCTAGATAAGAATGCATTCTCCCATTTGATTAAGTATATCTTAATTTTCTCTTTAGCCCCTGCCCACAGGAATCTTTTCAACATCCCTTCCAATATTGAGATAGTTTTATGTGTAAGCTTAAAGCAATACATAACAAAGATTGGAATAGAAGAAATAACCACCTTAATAATCACAATTCTCCCATCCCGTGATAACCACTTATTTTTCCATGAGAAATCTTTTCCCTAGCACTTGTTAATCATCTCTTCCCAATAACACGATTTATTGACTCTTGTGAACAAAGGCACCCCAAGGTATTTGTATGGAAGAACACAAATGTGAACCCCCATAATATTTGCAATCCTTCTCTGCAAAAATTTGTTAGTATTAAAGAAAAACAAGTCAGATTTTACCATGTTCATATGTTGCCTAGATGCAGCCGTATAAGCCCATAATGTGGATTTAATGTTTTTTTGCTTGTAATATGGTAGCAACTCCAAATAGGATGGTGTAGTTGATGAACTAAGAATGAGATATTGATTCAAATATATCAACTATAGTTATACCCTTCCATAATCTGAGATCTCTCTACTTTTTAATGAGTCTACTCAATGATTTTTCCATCAACTTGAACATATACGGGGATAGGGGATAGGGGATCCCCTTGACAAATACCATTGCTGGCTTCAAAGAAACCAAACAATGATTCATTCACTTGGATAGAAAATCTTGGAGACACAATGCAGGTAGAAATGAGTTTAATCCATTGATTAGAGAACTTGAATCTTCTTAAAACTTCAAAGAGAAACTCCCAACATACTTTATCATATGCTTTACTGACATCCATCTTAATGGTCATGTTACTGATGTGCTCTGACTTCATGAAATGCAAAGTTTCTGAAGTCAAAATAACAGTGTTAGAGATTTCCCTCGCTGGAATGAAACCATTTTTCTCTTTCGAGATTACTTTAGGAATGATCTTCTTCAATCTATTTGCCAACGCCTTAGATATGATTTTGTATATCACATTACAGAGGGATATGGGTCTGTAGTCCGCCATAGTTTCACAAAAATATTTTTTGGGAATGAGTACCTATACCATCTTATTAATGTCTCTCAAAAAATCTTTTCTTCCTTCTGAAATCTTCTACTAGATGAAGAATATCCTACCCCATGAAACTCTAGCATTTGTGAAAGAAGAGAGCTGGGAGTCCATCTGGCCCCGACACCTTAGAAGGTTGCAGTTGAAAATTGGATCTTTAATTTCTTCCAAAGTAAATAGGTCTTCAAGCGTTACATTGTCTGCTGCACTAACCAATTTTGGAATTGGCACTAAAACATCTTCCCATATATTTTTGTCAGGCAAATCATTTCTGCATAAAATGGATTTAAAGAAGATGATTGCCTCTTTTCAATTTTGGCAGAATCCTCCAAAATATCACCTCCCGAGCTTTTGATACTGGTTATTCTGTTACTGGTCCTTTTTTATTTCATATAGGCATGAAAAAATCTAGAATTAACATCTCCTTCTAGCAACTGGGATTCCCGTTCTTTGTCCCTCCAAACCAATTCTTCTCTCGCCACAATTCACAGAGCTTGGATTTCAACTCTCTTTCTAATAAAAATCATCTTGATACATTCTGTCTTTAATAATTTTATCATTCAAAATACAAATGTCTGCTTCAACAATTGATTTCCTTCCACCAATCTTTGATTTTGTTCATGAGAGATTCATCTCTCCACTACATAGACTGAAACTTGAAATAACTTTTTTTCTGGCTTTCTCAGGAAGAATGATGTTTGGTGAAATTGGGTAATGATCTGATACTTAAATAGGGAGAATGGTTGGGAATAAACTATATTCTTACTCCAACCAGTAGGAGTCAGGAAAAAAATGATCCAGCCTTTCCGCTATGTTTGTAAAGCCTGTCCTCCTATTGTTCCATGTGAACAAGCCATTTTTCGGGACTACATCCAAAATTTGGTTAGAGTCAACAAAATATCCAAAATCAGACATAATTCTATGGGATTTATTGATTCCTCCTTTTTTCTCTCCAGGGTTAAGGATGGCGTTGAAATCACTACCAATAACACTATCATTACAGTTTAAAGAAGCCAAATTCTCTCCTAAAGTATGCCACAATATAGATAAATCCTATATCCCTATGGGCCCATACATATCAAGGCCCATACACGTTGATATGTAGAAAGAAAGCTCAAGATCGTATACCAGACTATTTCCATCATTCAATTATGAACCGATTCACTTAAAGAAAAAGAACAAACATTAGAGTTTCCTTTTATGATGTGTTTCGTGGTTCCTTAGACTGATGGTCTCAATGACATCATTAAAATTCTTCATTCATTCATTCATTCTCTTACAATATTTGGTGAACAAAAACCCATGTTCCGAACTCAACTTTGTTTCTTACAATAAGATGATATCTTCTTCTTCCTTAATTATATAGCACTTGACTAAGCGCCTTTTGTCAGGGGCAGATAAACTCCTGACATTCCAAGTGAGTATCCTCATTGTCCTCCAAGGGAGGCTATAACTCTCTTGGATCTTTTCAGAATGTCAGTGACACTCACCAATCCTTTTTTTTGACCATACACCATCTAAGATCCATAATTCCTCCTTTTAATCCTCTCCAATAGACAAGTATCCTTCCCCTGCTTGGATGCCAATCTCCCTGCAAGGAACTAAAGGATTAACCAAATCAACATTGAAGGTTTTATCAATCACCATGTGCCCAAATTGATACTCTTCGTCAATATTAGGGGAAATGTCAGACTTGTTATTAGTTTTCCCAATTTGATTGACACCATCCACACCCTTTTCATGCCTAGTCTTATCAACATTATTACATCCTACAAGAATTTCTAAATCTGCAACATTCCTTGTCGAATGAGGGACAAAAGGTTCTGAGTGTTTCGAGCACTCCCCTCTTGCATAAGAAACTTTCATAATCTCTTTTCACTTCTCCCTTGTTACAACCAAAAAAGACACTTGTGGAGTTTTCTTAGGAGTCCATCTTATCTTCTTTCTAACATCCCTCTTGCAATATGATTCTGAGTGATCTGTACAACCGTATTTCAAACAAAATAATTTGATGGTCTCGATTTTGAATTTTTGTCTCCAAAGTTTGTTAGATACTTGTAACTGAATCTCCTTGGAGATTTTCATAACAACCACAACATTAAGCCTTGCATATTTGTATAGATCCCCTTTAATAAGATCACAATCAATGTCTAATAATGCTCCAAGCATTCTCCCGATCTTCTCCAAGCATTCTTCAGACCAATAGTCAATTGGCAAATTGTATAATCTGATCCAAATAGGTGTCATGGAAAATAATCCAGGGGATTAAAGTTGGGACTCCATTTTTGAATATACAGAGGATCTTTAGTTATGAACCGAATTCCCCCCCCCCCCACAAAATCCTATTTTTTCCTCAATGTTTTCAACTATGATAGAGAAGAATTTTTTTGGTATGAATTTCACAATGCATTCCGTGTTCCATCACTCATGTATCCATTTTTAATTTATTGATACACTATATTTTCTCTTCCCTACAAATCTACATATAACAACTATATCTTTCATCAAGAACCTATCAATAACCACTTCTTCAGATAGATTAATTGATATTACATTGGATTGTTCTGTAGAGCACTGTCAATCCTCCTCATCCTCCTTGACGATCTCCTCTGCATCAGTTTTTCCTCCTACTTCATTCTGTAACTGTTTGTCCTGTGACTCCATCCTTCCACAAAATTTTCATACCAATCTTTATTTTGACTTTTTTTTTTGTTTTCTTTTTCAACCCATCACATTTTTTTATTCTTTTTGTTCGTCTTTCCCTCCCCTCTTCTTATTCTTGTTCTTTAAACTTGTGTTTCCGTTTTTTTTTTTCAAATTCTTTTTTTCTAACTAAATTTTCTTTCTTTAATTTTATTTTATTTTTATTTTCAATTTTTCTTCACACCCACTATAACAAATTAATTAAATAATTAAAGTATATTTGATTCATAACAGAATAAAAAATCTAACAAATTAATCAAATAATAAAATTGTTCAATTAATAGAGGAATAATTAGCTTAATTAAATAAATAAATATAATTTACTTATTGTGAATAGAAGAATAATGCTAGGGATGACATGATGAAAATACATAGTTGTTTTTAGATATCTATAAAGAGATCTCTTTTGTGTTGATGGGTTGCTAAGTCATTAGTTGCTACAAATTGGTTTATATGGGGACTTTAATACAATTGAGATGTGTAATGCCCCACCAAGGAACCCTTGGAACATAAGGTAAAATATTCAATGATATTTTATTTTTTCCCATAATAACATTAATAAGTGCATAACATAGAAACAAAGGCATAAGCAAATGATACAACAACATCAATTGTTTTACAATCACGTATAAATGAAAGTCTTCACACACTCTCAAGGGTTCCAAGACAACCTAAACACACAATTAGAATGGAATACACACATTCAACACATTTCCTCACAAGAAATTGGACAATGTCCAATGAGACACAGGGAAGCCAAGCCAGACAATAACTCTCAACTTCCAATAGTGGAGACTAGGTCAATCCTCAAAATTCATCCAAACATAGATTAATTTTAAGCACCAATAGAAACACGTTCCTACAATAATTAGGCATGAAATTTTTATTTAGAAAGCTATAAAAACATCTAAGAATCATCAAGGAATCTACCACAAATTGCACGCCATTCAAAACCAAACCAACAAGCTAAATCAAGTGTAGGCACCAAGGCAGGCAGAGACATCAAACCATGTAAGCGACAATCTATAGGAACATTCTAATCTATGAAAAATCCCCTCCATCTACAATCTCTTAGTCTAGCTACATGGAGATGCCAAACTACAAGCATAAATGTTGAAGTACGCAAACACCGGCTCATTGAATGCATACACTAATTAAAATTCGCAAAGTTTTCTGAGACTAAAAAGTCTCAGACCAATGGCATGGAGATGTCACTCTATAGGTGAAGGTTTTGATCAACACAAACTTCAAAATGTAGGTGCAAGCGCGGAATTGAAAGGCCCTATTGAACACTTCATATTTTTGACAAAATGCTATGCTGACACCAATGTACAACTAAAATACGACTAGCTCCACATTGGGGAATACCAAATACACATAATCAAGGCTAAAATCACTTGATATAATAAATCTAAACTAGAATGCACAACCAACAAGAGCATGATATAAATGTAGGATAAGTACTGAAAGAAAGTGTGAAGGGATAAAAAAGAGCATATCATGCTCAATACTGTAGTCACTTGATTTGGTCCACCACCTAAACATCAGTCCCCAATAGTGACATATCATGCTACCTGACCATATGGTACCATTAGGCCTACCTGCATCGTGCTCGCGGAGATAGTGACACACCCTAAACAAGAATAATACACACTAGGAAATAAGGCTAACACTCATGTCGTACAAGTGCAATAGTGACGGGATGACATAATGTAGCCCAATTCAATCTATCAGACATAAGACACCAAGTCATCTAAACACAAGATCACAACTCAAACCTAAATAGTGGTTGATGCACAAACTCAAGAGTGGTAGTTTCATCATATGGCACTTGATGGCCCATGTGGCTTTAGAAAATCCTTCTCTCATCAAGAAATACCTACTGAGCCATCGATCACATTCACAAATGACTAGGCTGAATTGTATCAACAATCAATGTCCTTTGATGGACATATACTATATCATTGAGCAACGTCCTCAAGATGAGCATATATACACTATGCCTTCAATCTACGTTCTTAGATGGTCGGGTTGAATCATACTTTTAGTCTAAGTCCTCAAGATGACCAGGTTGAGAGAACATATTTGATCTACATCCTCCATATGACAATATATTATGCCTTCAATCAATTCCCTAAGGAGAATAGGTAGTCTCTTATGTCTTGTTATTATACTTTACCCATTCTTTTATTTAGTTATCACTTTTTATTAAAAACTCACCCATGGGTTATCCTGGCAACCTCTTTGTGTCCTAGCTCGCCATGGAGAGCCACTCCACTCCACTAATAAAAACTAAATGAGTTCATCCTATCACAAAAATGAGGCACAATGCAGATAATACACCAAGAATGCACAAAGAAATGATAGACTCAACATCATAAAATTATTATGAAGCATGGTATACATTATTGGTCTCAAACCAAGAGTACATGTCTCTCAAAGATACTATCAATAATGCATAAATCAACTATGTTAAATATGTGGTATGAAACACAAGCATCTAAATATCAAATCAAACATAATTAAAGCCAATAAATAAAGTCAATATAGTAGTACACAAGCACGCTCTATTGGCCTCATTGCCAAGAGCGCAAATCCCAAGTCGGATAAGAAAATACACACAAGGAATATTATCGTTCCACATATAAACGACTCATTTAAATAGTCAAAACACAATTTCCTAAGGATTGATTTTTGGACCAAAAACCCATCCTGAAGGTTGCTAACATTGACACACCTTCAAAAATCACTAATTTTTCAAGTTTTAAATAAAGAAAAATAGAGAAAACTCATTGATCTTGATGCAGGAGCATCTTGGGTTCTTGGCAATCCTGCTCAACCAAAAATATGTTTGCTTTTTTTCTTTAACTTGTTTGGAGGCTACTTGGTGAAGTGCTCGGTAACTACTATTGCTCAGTTACTTGTTCTATCTTGCTTTACCGATGGGTGTCGGTGTATGTTGGCTGCTCGGTGGGTTCTTTCACCGAGTCATTTCTGTTGGTCGGTTATCTCCTTACTAAGTTGTTCATGTTGCTCGGTTATGTTCTTACTGAGTTGTTTATCTTGATCTGGCCAACTTTTGCATTTAATTTATGTGGGGTCTCTCATTGGGATATGGGTGGACCTAAATCTAGGTCTCACTTTAGGATTTGAGTGCCAACCTCTTTGGTGGACTCTTGTATATATTTGGTTTATGTTCTTAGTATTAGGGCAGTTCAGTAGTGGGTAGTAATTTGGTATCATCTTGTGATAGAAGATTAGTGTTAGCATATTTGGATGGAAAGTCTGTGACCTCGCATGTATGAAGATCATTGTGTAATTCATTTGAATGTATATGGCCGAAATTGGGAAGGCCTTACAACCTGACATGTATTGAGTTTGATCAATTAATATAAAGCATCTGTTGTTTCTTCTCTCCTTCTGGTGTTGTTGCTTCCGTGTTGTTCTACAAGGTTGGTCTGGATAGATGGGAGTGCCCTTGGGCCCCTATTCTCCTCCCCTTCTTGCGTCAGGTGGTATCAGAGCGAAGGTTAGATCTAAGTTCCTTCTTGTAAGCCCTAACCCTAGTTAGTTGATATTGTTATGGGATAGAAGATTACGATCTGACCTACAATTGTTGAGGGTTTCAAGATGGTTCATGGGAGAGGAAATGCAGATCCAGGTCTAGCTGATATGTTAAGACAAATGGCAACAAGATTGGAAGCTATTGAGACAACCCAGAGCAGAGGAAGACATCTTGAAGATGTTAGTGATGATGAATTGGAGGAAGTGCAAGGAAAAGTTGCACCTACACCTGTTATGGATTAGGAAGAAGAGAGATTCCTGCGAGCATTGACAAGCTTGAAATCCACACCTTAGTTTAATCCTCCTGAGTATAGTGGAAAATTGGATTTAGATAAATTGATAGATTGGATAATTGAGATGGAAAAATACTTTGAGTATGAAAATGTATCAAAGGAAAAGAAAGTGAAGATTTCAAGCACAAAGTTGAAAGGTCATGCATCCTTGTGGTGGGAGCATCTCCAATTGGATCGAAAGAAGAAAGGTAAAGACAAAATCAAGGTATGGGATAAGATGATAAACAAATTGAAAGGCAAGTTTCTACCTTGTGATTACTAGATTAACTTGATTAGGAGAATGCAAAGTTTAAAGTAGAAAGATAGATTGGTAAAAGACTATACTGAAGAATTCTACAGATTAGACATCATATATGGACATGTTGAAGATGAAGTGGAAAGAATAGAAAGATATCTGAATGGATTAAGAAGTTCTATACAAGATGAGATCAGCTTGGTCAAGATGGAAAGCATTGAGGAGGAATATCAATTTGCCCTAAAAGCTGAGGAGAAATTGAACAAAAGATATGAACAAAGACAAAGAGACAAGATATGACAACATTACAGTACACAGTCCCTGTTAAAGGACAGACCCTATTAGGAGTCAAGAGTAACAGTAGGCTCACTGCCCAAGCGCACTACCCAAAGAAGGTTAAAGCCACCCTCAAGGATTTACAATATGAACAAGTGTATATCAGAAATATACAATCCAGTGAACTATTTGATAGAAATTGTCTTTGTTTGGTCAGTTCTAATGAAGTACTATAATCACAAACTCTACTCTACATCCAGCAGTCAATCAAGCTCCACAACTCTCACACTTCTCTATCTTTTCAATTACCTTCTCATCATCTATCACATCTTTTCAAAAGAAAAGATCTCTCATATATACCCTATTACAATAATTCATTAGGTCGGCCAATTAAGCTTTCCCAATATACAAATAATTATTTAACCCCTTGCTAAGATACACAAGGTATCTAAAACAAGTAAACATCAATTACAATACATCAGATATAATCCAAGATTCACAATCCACGCTCGCAATCCATAATGCACGCTACATCTCTGAAGTCGGCCCCAAATAGGTCTCCTCCAGCATACACGACACGGCTGATGTCACCAACAATCACACAACTTGCGATCAATAACAAACATTCCTCAATATGCCTTCAATCATCTCTTAAGCTCGCATAACCTGAATCATCATCACCTATAAGATATCCCCAAAACACAGAGACTTGCTTTGTCAAGCATCACTGTCATAGTCCAGAAACCAGTCTACACTAAAACATTTGTAACAACTCCAATATACCATATTAAGCAAAGTGACCTTAGGAATAAGGTCATCACAAATCCTTCTTCATATCATCATCTTCGCTCATTCTGATTCATCCGTACAGTATCCATACACTTCTGTCAGTCATCATACAATAGTAATAACCAGTCTCTCCTCTCCACAAAAAACATATGTTGACATCAGCGACAAAACATGAATTCCACCAACATCAGTAGTACCCAATTCTAATATCATCCAATAGTTGCCCCTGATTATGAGAAAAAATGCTATGATATGAATCTTGATGTCAATCCTTGATACAGATATGATGCCCCCTCGGGAAATGAACCAAAATGCTGTGGGATAATTCTGATTGAGATTGAGCGAGTTTTGATGAGATTCTTGATAAAATCATTTGAAAAAGATACATATGCCCCGGTGATGAAAAAAAAACTAAATCCACTAGGTCAAAGGTTAAAAAAACCCTTTTAAAAGGTCAAAAGGTATAAATTGGGGTGAAAAGGATCATTTTCACTTTTTACCTCCACTTTGATCTGAGTGAAAACTAACTTGACAGTGATGGTTATCCCAATTCAAGAGCACAAATTCAAGCACGGGCATCGATTCCAGCAACCACCCGAGTATGGACCTCCGGTGAGTATTATTAACCTCTTTTATTTGATCAATTTTGAAATTTATTGCTTAAATTTTGATTTTCACGCATTATTAGGGTAGAAATTAAATTTCTTGCAAAGTAGCGCGTAGCATAGGTTAAACTAGCGCGTACACTAGGAAGTAGCGCATCCATGGGTTAAAGTAGCACGTAGGTTTATGCAATGTAGCACGTAGGAACACTAAGTTTTTATTCTTTGAAATTTTAAACAACACATAAGAAACCCTAGCTCCAAAAACCAAATGATGTAGCGCATAGGATATATGAATTAATGCGTAGTAAGCAAACTGACGCATACGTAGCCAAGTGTCACTTTTGAGTCATTAAGTAATGCGTAGAAAGACTTAACTAGCGTGTAAGCAATTTAGTGCGTAGCACATGATAAAATGATGCGTACACTTAATAAAATGATGCTTAGCCTGATGCGAAAATTGAATCCCAATTTTTAGTCATCTCTTATTTGTATAAGATATTTGATTGATTGCGTGATTTCTTAGGCCTGAGGTTGTGATGAAACAAATGTGTTTGATGTTAGTATAACCATTTAGATGAATGTTTAATAGTGCCAATCTAGATAGGTAAGATACATTGATGTTTTCTCCGTCCTCGCGATATAGAGTCAGGTAGAAAATAGATGTGCTCAGAAAGAGCGATAGATTGATAGAAATTTGATTGACTTTGGATGATCCAAATAAAATGATGGTACTAATATGATTCCATTTGATTTGCAAAATAGGTGTGATTCCAGAAGTTGTATATCCGGGGATTACCACCTTGGCCATTAGACATGGTCGATCAGTTGACCGGACAGGAGAGAAGTGTGATTGGTCTCTATGGATTATCCTTCCTTCTAGAGATGTCACGGTTCTAGATGAACCAAGGTCTTCTCACAGCTATGGTGGAGTGATGGCACTCCAGCCATAATACCTTTCATTTTCCACTTGGAGAGATGACGATCACACTTGAGGATGTGTATCAAATTTTTAGGATTCTGCCCTCAGGAGAGCGAGTCTATTATGATCAGGTCTACGATGGCGAGGATTGGAGATGAGTATTCGCAGATCCTACGATCGGTGATGATAGCATTCCTTGGGCATAGTTCATTTCATTTCCATGGCTTCTAGCAGTGCTTGGGTCAATGATAGGGGGATTCTTGCTACCTGATCGAAGAGGTCACAGTTTCGTTGTCCAATGGGGACGCATCCTAGAGGATATGATCGCGGAACCACGATGATTTGATTGGGGATCCTGGGTTTTGGCACAGTTATACCATGAGCTACATGATGTAGTATACAAACATGGTGCGACTCTTTCTACAAGGGCAGTGCTACTCCAGCTCTGGACATGGGAGCACATTCCTATCACGAGGCTGATTTCTAAAAGAGCATGTGATCCACACTGGCCATACAGATTTCTCTATGAGGGAGTGATTGTCTAGCCTCATTTGGGAAAGTTAGATTTATGGTGACGCGTGCTTGACGATATGGATCAGGTGATATGGCATTTTTATCTTGGTTACGAGACCTGGAAAGAGGATGATACAGAGCTTCACTATATGTTTTCTCCTTGTTGGATGATTGGTCGATATCCATTGATTATTGAGAGATTTTGTTGCTACTGGGTACTCAGACATTTCGGCAGGATACAGGACATCCCACAGGGATTAGCATTATATGCATGAGTATAGGTAGAGAGATCGATGTAGGGTCCATAGGTTGACTTTGATTATGCCTATGATGAGATCTACGTGATGGGATACATGGTTTGGGATATGTGAGAGCATGTAGCTGATGCAGGTATGTCAGCGGATTATACACAGTGGTTCACACAACATAGATTTCCACGGTTCACAGATCCTAGTGAGCCCATTCCTGATATAGATGATCCTCCTAATGATGATGGTGTTGACAGGGGGAGAGGTGGTCACAAATTGAGGGCTCAGCTAGTTCCTCAATGGGGTGGTGGTGGAAGAGGGGGTGGCAGAGTCTAGGTGAGAGGTGGCAGGGGATGATTTGGTGTCAAATATGATCAGTACGTTCCTCCAGCAGTGTTGGGATAGCGACGACAGAGAGTACCTAAACATGCTTAGTTAGACTAGGCTAGAAAGAGACAACAGGCTCCAGTGATTCTGGTAGTTCCATAGGTATATGTTCCAGGTGTAATCACCTGGATTTGGTTTGTACCGACCATAGACCCTATTTTCCCTAGGTGTGATCATACCCCCTGTTATTTCAAGATAATGTTACTTTGGCATAATTTATTATTAAATCAGATTTAATGTCCTAGGTATTTTTATCACTAATTTATATTAACTACTTCAGCCATACAATTCAAATCAATTTCAACCAATAAAATATTATCAAATTCAAACAATGGCTAAAGTATTTAATTATAAAGGAATTAATCTATCTCATC
>MU226603.1:704429-733008 GCA_018584345.1 Thuja plicata
CCTTTGATATGTTGAATGTTACAGACGGTGCAAGGCACAATCAAATAGATCCTAGTGCCTTCCTATCCAAAACCTCCCAGTCCTCTGCTGACATAGTTCCTTGTTTCTTGGTTTTTCCTTCTAATGGATTCCACAGATCCTTCTAATAGAGATAGTCCTCCATTTGCATCTTCCATAACTAGAAGTTCTGCCCATTAAACTTATCCACCTTCAGCCTACCCTCGTCTACCATTTCTCCCACTTAACCCAGAGACTCTCCCACTAACTCGTGAGACCTACTTCAGAGAATAGATGAAAGAACGAACGAAAAAACCTCGCTCTGATACCACTTGTTAGAATAATAAGCAAAAAAATGCAAATATAAACACATAGAAGAGAACACAATGATAGAGATTTAACGTGGTTCACCTAATCCCTGGGCTATGTCCACCAACAACGAGTCCAATATCTTTATTTTTATCCAGTGATTACAATCGTAAAACCTGCAACTCAATACCGTCACAGGAAGCTACAAAAATCCCTCATACAATGAAATCCCAAAACCCTAAGCCCTTTTCACAAGTATATTTGACCTAACCTAATTAGGGCAAAAATACTCCAACTAATAGAAAATTGATGGTTGACCCTTGACCCCATCAGGAGCTCTGCCCCTTGACCCCACCTGGGGCACTGCCCCAAGACCCCGCAAGGGGCTCTGCCCCTTGACCCCAAGCTTGGGGGCGCTGCCCCCAAACCCCTGTAGATAAGTCTGGGGGGAAATCGCGCCGAAAGAACCTGAGCCTGATTAGGCTCCACATACATAACATCTACCCATTTAGCTTAGGAAAATCCTTTTATGCAATTTAAATCTAGAATGCAAATGCAACTAACTGACATTTTATTTGCAAATGGATATATTTCATCATCGAGCCTTTTCAAACCAGGAGCACGTACAACCATCACTGATTGGATAACCACACCATGATGATATGAATACTTCTTTCATCGGATTTCAATCAGTAGGAACTAGAACAACCCTCACTAGTTGAAAAATCCAACTATGGGAGTCTGAATACCGGTTTCATCAGATTCAATGTTGCAATTGGATGATGTTATTAAGATATGGAAAATCTAAATATCCAAGGTATCTGTTTGCGTAAACAAACAAAGATTGACTCTCCTCCATATGCAAATTTCCTCGATGATTCTTTGATGATCATGTCATTAGACAAATTTACATATCTTAGTGAATCAATCTCCTAACAGTCATAGAACAAGCAACAAAATATGTCATGCTTTCATCATCTCCAATCTAGTCGAAACATCATCAATTGGCTAAAAAGACATGACTCAAGCAATAAAAACTCATCAAAACTACAAGTGCTTGTATTGTTTGTCATTTTTCAAATAGAATTCCATCCATTCTGATCTTGTGTTCGTTATGCAAATTTTTAATCCTAATAATAAGGGTCACAAAAGGTCAAGGATCAAGTGTCGAGATCGAATGTTTGGTTGAACAATGATGTAAATCAAAAGTTCAAAGTCTATATGTTTAAGTTTTGATGCGCAAATTGTGACTCGAAGTTTGCTAGAAATTTGTCAGTTTGAAAAGAATGCCCCCAAGTGCAAATGATCGAAGAATAACCTGGGCAAAATGAAATTTGATGATGAACAAGGCTTGATAGAATGTTGCTCAGAGACTTTATTAGGACTATGCACAAATGATGGATGCAACGAAGAATGTACAAATGAGATGGAGCAATGCAGTATGTAAAAATGCAACTAGGCAAGACTTAAGAGTAAAAAAGGTGCCTGTTTACTAGGTTTTCACCTTCTTGAATTTAATGCTCTTTTCTCTTTTTTTTTTTTTCCTTTTTTTGCTACCAAGGCGCCTATTTGCTAGGTTTTCACCAAGGCACTTTTTATCTTTTTTTATTTTTTATTTTTTTTAAATTACCAAGGCACCTGTTTACCAGGTTTTCACCAAGATAACAATTTTTTCAGGATCCATATTTGAATGTTTTTACTTTCTTCATGCTCAATTTTCCACTTTTTCACTTTTTTCAAGACTATTTCCATTACTTTTTAATTTCTTCAGGATCTTTATGCACTTTTTTGAATTATTTCAGGATCTCTTCACTTTTTTTTGGATTATTTTAGGATATCTTTTCAACTATACAAATAATGATGCTTTCTCTCATCTGAAACTCTTTCAACCTATACACTTTCATCTAAATCAAGTATTAAAACTCTTTAAGTGGATGTTATTGATAGGCTCTTGTAACTCTTCTCCATCACAATCAACTATTATATATGTCCTCGTGCCAAAAGAAGAAGTAATGATAAATGGTCCTAACCAATTTGCTTCCCATTTTCCTTTCTTTTCTCTTTCCACTTGATTTTTAGGATTTTCTCGCAACACTAAGTCCCCAACTTGAAATGTTCTAGGTATGATCTTCTTGTTGTAATTCCTTGACATCTTGTTTTGGTACACTTTGAGATGTTCATATGCTTGGGTTTGATGTTCTTCTAGAAACTCCAACTGTTGAATTCTAGCAACCCTATAGTCTTCATCTGTTATCAACCCCTATAAAGAAACTCTTAAAGATGGGATCTCAACCTCTAAAGGAAATACATCTTCTGCCCCATAAACCAATGAAAATGGTGTGGTTCATGTTGGTGTCCTTATGCTGGTCCTATATGCCCATAATGTTGGATTTAATTGAACATGCCAATTTCTTCCTGAATTATCAACTGTCCTTTTCAATATGGCATTTCTGACATATCTTAACAAAGTAACAAGCATCCTTCTCTAGATTTGGCCAAAAGTATCTCATGCAAAGGATTTTCTTAGCTAAGTTTAACCCACTAGAGTGAGACCCACAGATCCCCTCGTGAACCTCTCCTAAAGCTAATTTTGATTCCTCGTCCTCTAGACACCTAAGAACCGGTCTGTCAGGACTTTTGCGATACAATGTGTCGGAAAGAATGGTATAACGGGAAGCTTGGCAAATAAAATGTCTCTTTTGATTGCGGGTTTGGTCCAAAGGTAAAGTTTGGTCTTCTAGATAAGTGAAAATAGGTCCATACCAAGGTGATTTGTGTCCAACTAAAAGGCATCTTATTTGGGAATCACAAAGGTCAAATGCAGGTTTTACCAGCTCTTCCACCAAGAATTCATATCTAGCATTATGTTTTGGAATTTGAAGAAGAGAGGCTAAGGTAGCCATGGCATCTTCTGCTCTATTTCTGTCACTTGGAATTTTCTCAAAATTTATCAAGGAAAAATACTTTTTCCAATCATCTATCATTCTTTTATAAGGCATCAACTTGTCATATTTTTTTTGGTACTCATCATTGATCTGATTTATGACTAATTGAGAATCACCATACACTTGCAGTTCTATCACTTTCCACTCTAAAGCCATCTTGATGTCTATGACTAGGGCCTCATACTCCGCAATGTTGGTACATGGAAAATGAAGTTTGTATGATTTTGGAATTGTGTAACCTTGGGGATTAATTAAAAGAATGCCTGCCCCTAATCCTTGTTGAGTTTAGGATCCATCAAAATAAAGTTTCCATATTTTGGTCTCAACATTAATTATCTCTAAGTCTGGAAATTCCACTTGAATAGGATTATTATCTACTAAAGGAGACTCTGCCAATTGATCGGCTATCACTTGTCCCTTGATGGATTTCTTATCCACATATTCTATGTCAAATTCACTCAACACCATCACCCATTTGGCCAATCTACCTGTAAGAGTTGTTTTGCTAAGTAGATACTTTAAAGGATCGATTTTAGAAATAAGCTTGACTTTGTGCACCAACATATAATGATGTAGCTTTTGAGAAGCAAAAAATACCGCTAAGAAAGATCACTCAATGAAACTGTAGTTGAGTTCATACTTGACCAAAGTTCTACTAAGATAATAGATTGCCTTTTCTTTACCATCCTTGTCTTCTTGAGCTAACAATAACCCCAAAGAACATTATGTTGTTGAGATGTACAATAGTAATGTTTTATCCTGGATAGGTGGCATTAAAATAGGTGGACTCATCAAATATGTCTTTAGTAATGCAAAAGCTTCTTCACATTGTTCATCCCACTTGAATATTGTATCCTTATGTAAATTCTAGTGAAAGAATGACACTTTTCCACCAATTGGGAGATAAATCTTTTTATGGATTGTAACCTTCCTTACAATGATCTCATTTGGCTTATGTTCTTAGGGGCCTCCATTTCCATTATAGCTTGGACTTTTTCCGGATCTACCTCTATCCTTTTTGCTGAAACTATGTAATCCAACAATTTTCCAGATTGAACACCAAATACACACTTCTTAGGGTTTAACCTAACTTTGAATTGCTCCAATCTGATAAAAATATTCTCTAGTATGTGTAAATTATCTTTCCTTTCATGTGATTTAGCTAATATATCATCCACATAATCTTCAAGAAATGTATGCATCATATCATGAAAAATTGTGGTCATTGCCCTTTGATAAGTTGTTCCAACATTTTTAAGGTCGAAGGGCATGATGTTGCAACAAAATGTACCCCATGGGAATGTGAAGGATGTTTTCTCTTTATCCTTTGGTTCTATCTTTATTTAGTTATATCCACTAAATCCATCCATAAGAGAGAACATAGAGTGTCATGTTGTCAAATAAACTATAGCATTAATACTAGGTAATGGAAAATCATCATTTGGGCATGCCAAGTTAAGATATCAGAAATACGTGCATATTCTTATTGATTTATTTTGTTTATAAACTAACACGATATTGGATATCTATTCGTCATAATCTATAGCCCTTATGAATCCCACTTTCAACAATTTTTCCAATTCTTCTTTTACTAGCAAGGCTATATGAGGATGCATTTTCCTTGAATTTTGTTTCACCGGCTTAACTCCTGGTCTTACATTGAGGTGATGCATGATAAAAACTTGGATCTAACCCCGACATATCTGAATAAGACCATGCAAAGTTGAATTTTTTTTCCTTAAAGAATTTGATGAAGTCCTCCCTTTCAACTAGAGTTAAAGAAACTGCAAGGTGTATGAATCTTGGATCTAAATCGGTGCCAATATTAACCTTCTCTGTTGGTTCAATCAATATAGGAGATATTTCTTCATTATGCTTCAGTAAGGTATCCAATCTCTCTTCCTTAGGTGCCACAGTCTGGTTTTCACCTTCGGAAACATTCTTTATTTTAATTGTTTTTGGGTCTAGTACTGCCACATTGTGGTTTTCACCACTAGACCACTTCATTTTTTTATTTCTTTTATTTCTTTTATTTTTATTTTGGATTGAGAGATTGGTATTTTTATGACACCTATGCTTTTATTGAATTCATTAGTGAAAGAGGGTTCAACTGCATTGAGGTATAAGGCCACGGAATTGTCATTGGGAAAATAGAGTATGTTGTTTGGCTTATTTTGGTCCCAATCAATTAGTTCAAGGTGGATAAGGGATAAGGATTCATTGGGTAAATTTTTATCCATGGGACTTAAGGACATGACTTCATTAGAGGGTTCATACATTGTATCGCTCAAATCTATAACGTGGGCTCTCTCAAGATGTTCCATAGAACTTGGATCAAAATATTGTTCACTTGAGTATTCAAGGATTTCTATGGGATAAAACGCTTGTGAATTAAATCTAATGTTCAAATCTCCTAACAATGAGGGAATCCATGGTTCACCCACCCAAGGATTTTCATTTGATTCTTGTCCTAAATCTGATTCTTGAGAGTTACTTGGTACTTGAGTAGAACGTGATCCTTGATCCATACTTGATTGTTTGTTTGCACTAAATGTAGGTGCATATGTATGAATAACATCCATTTATTTTTCATGACAAGAAGCCTCAGATAAAGAGTCCCATTCATATTGACCGGAGTCATCTTCACTCTCAGAATCTATCATATAAATGTGTTCATGGGAATATTTGAAATGGTTGGAACCACTTCCTTGTTCTTGGTACCCTATTCCTGATTTTTCATCCTTAGATCTCCAAGAAGGATTTATAGGTTCTAGAAATTATTTGTTTCTAATTCCCAATGGTCCTCTTCCCTTATACCCCATCTTTTGCATGATGTGAAAACCCTTGCCATATTGATGTGTTTGGATACTCACATTTTGGACCCTTTCTATATGGGAACTCAAAGCTTCCTCATCTTTGTACATCCACTTTAAAACTTCATTATCTTCTTCCTCTTTTGATGAGTTGTCACTTGCTCTTACAAAATGGGCATTATATTTTTTATTTGCATGAGCACTAGTTAGTCTCCCATGTGATCTTGGAGGAGGTAAGTCAAACAAGGACATAGAATATTCTCCCACACCCTTTTGATGGATTTTGCATTGTTTGTCAAATTTCTTCATCAATTTATCCATCTTTTGATAATGTGTTTCCCAAACTTCCCCATGTCCACCCTAGAGTTGTTCGAATCTCCCTCCTCTTGATTTGTAAAACTTAAATTATAATTTTTATTACTTTCATCCACAAAACTAACCTTCTCCTTGCCTTAGTTGATGTAGATGTGTTAGCTTTGTTTTGATTTAAGGACCAAAGTGGAACTAGGACCATCTTCTTGTTTTTCCTCTCTAGGAAGACTTGGGGTATCCCCTTCACTATTATGTGGGATGAATGTCTCATTCACAGGTTTAACAATATTGCAATATTGGAAAGGGTTCACATCTCCACTTATAGTAATTTCCTCTCCCATGTATGGAAATTTGATACATTGATGGTATGTTGATGGCATTGATTGCATTTCATGTATCCATGGCCGCCTTAGAAAGATGTTATAAGTTAGCTTCATATCAAGAACTTGACAAATAGTATCCTTTTTCATTGGTACCACTTGAATAGGAAACACTACCATTCCTTTAGAAGACCTTTCCTCATCATCATAGGCTTTGATAGTAATTTTCTTCTTTGGATCCACAACACCTTCGGAAAATCCTAGGGCTTTGAATAAAATCAAAGTGAAAATGTTTAGACCAGATCCTCCATCAATGAGGACTCTTTTGACATGATGCTTGTGAATCAAGACCTCTATATGCAGCCGAAGATTTTGAGGATGATGGATGGACATGTCATCTTGTTTAGAAAATTACAAAAAATGAGGTGCTATAAGATGACCTACCATGTTTTGGAACCTATCCACATCTAAGTTATCGAGAACAATTGTTTCCACTGGAGCTTTCTCTAAGATCTCCTTATGATTTGGTGAGAGTTTCAACAACTCAAGAATTGAAATTTGAGCGGGAGTCTTATGTGACTGATCCACAATATTGTAGTGTTGTTGAGAAGAAGATGGTTGATTAGGACCAATGGTCTTAGGGATAGCTCCTTATAAAGTAACCTTCGATGCTTGCCCCCTTCCACCTTGATGATTCCATTATCTATCAAATCTTTCACCTCGTGCTTTAGTCTCATGCAATCATTTTTCTTGTGCCCTCTATGTCAATGATATTCACAAATATTACCTTCATTCCACCATTTTAACTTGATGTTCATAAGGTCTAGCCTTCAGTAAAACAATAATTTTGTTAGCAATGAGATTCCTTAAAGCATTCTCAAGTGGTTCACCCAAAGGTGTGAACTTCCTTCTTGGTGATGGGGTAAAGAAAGACCTTGGTTTGTTAGTCTCTTGTTTAATTTGCAAGTTGTTGGTATTGGGGTTGTTATTGTTAAATGGAACCTTTTTTGCTTGGTTCACATTATTAGCTTGTTTTGAATCTCGTGAGATTAAAAGGAGTGGCTTTCAAGTTATGTGCTTCAACAACCCCATCATTAACAAGGCCCTTGTTGGTGTTCTTAAGCCAAAAGTGATTGTTATTATTTGAAATGCGATTATGATTGTTGGAGTTGTTTGTGTTGTTAGGAGGATTTTTGTTTTCCTTATAAAACTTTATTTCTCCACTCTTCAACAAAACTTCTTATGTTGTAACTCCATTTTCAATCATATCTTGAAAGGAACATGGACATTTCAATCTCAATCGATAGTTCATCTTCGTGTTCAAACTATTCATAAAGATGTCCATTTTTTCTTTCTCGGGTACACTTCTAGGGTATCGAGAAAATACCACCCTCCATCTTTGCAAGAAAGTCAAGAATGCTTCCCCATCACATTGTTTTGTGTTACATAGGTTATTCATGGTGACCTCATGTTTGATGTTATATGAGTAAGAGTCACAAATTCGGAAGCTAGCTCTTCAAAAGTTTGAATATCGGATGGTAATTTGGAAAACCATTTTATTGCAGTCCCTCCCAAACTCCTTGGAAATAATCTCATTAAATATGTGGTATCATGCATGAATTCTAATCTTAAAGCCTAAAATTCCCTCAAATGATCTTGTGGATCAGATGCCCCCTCATACTTTTCATATTTAGGGAAAATTGTATTTGTGGGGAATGGTGCCATAATTAGGGTTTTTCCAAATGGATTAGACATAAAGCTTCAATTGAAAATGGCTTGGGAGCCGCATTTTTCTTCATGTTATCCAATTGCATTTAAAATAATTTAAATTTCTTGTTCATGATGTCAATGGGGTAAGCCTTATCCTCTTTCTTCTTCAATTTGTTGACATCATAATCATGGGGAAATTTCACCCCCACTTGTGCTAGGTCGAAGAGATACTTCTCCCTATCTATTTCTAGGACTTTCTCCATGAGCTTCATGAAGAATGGACTTTGAACCGCCTCATCTACCCTTTCCTCGGTGGCCTCCTCCTCTTGAGGTTCCTTATTCCCTCCATTGTTATCAATGCCTTGATTGTCAAGGTCATTTCCTCCTCCATTACCTCCACTATTGTTAGCATCCTTATTTCCACTATTTCGGTTGTTAGTGGTGTCTTTAATGGCAAGATTAATAAGATCAGGATCCATGTTTCCAAAGGGGAAATACATCTTACTTGGTTCTGCTTCCTTTTTGGGTTCAAAATTTTGTTGTGAGGAATTAAATGTGTCACTCGGAAAAGGAAGTTCCTGCCTAAGATAGGTCCCGTCTACTTGCAAAGTTGACTTGATATAGTGGGATCTTGTAAAAGCCGACATTAGCATGCAGCAAATATCTTTGGATTTTCCTTTGATCAATCCCTTTAAAATAATTTGGAACTTCTTCAATCTAAGCGGATCTGACCAGTCTGAGATGATGAACAACAAGAACATCGAAAAGGGTATCCAGATATAATCTCAAAATTTTCACAAACCCTTGGGAAGTATCTTATGTTTTGAATTCTCAGTCTATACGCGCCACTTTAAGGTATAGTACGCATTGCTTCAAGGTATTACATGCGCTCACTGGAAAATAGAAATGCACTACTTGCCTGTTGATAGGCATTGTTTGATTGTTGAAATGTGCTACTTGAGGTTTGTACGTGCTGCTTAAATGTTTACAAGCGCTACTTAATGAGTTTGTACATGCCACTTTAGGTTTAAAAGCGTCAGAATAATGCTTGCACGCATCAGAAGAATGTTTGTATGTGTCGGAAAAGTGTGAAAGTTGCAGTCTGTCACTGGTTTGATAAATTTAAAAAAAAAAAATTGATAATGTGATCAGATCTTCTTGGATTTTTTTCTTCTATAAAATAAACGTACAATCACAGCACACACACAAAATCTTGTTTTTGAGCCCTATTATACACAAAAAGTGTATATTCTCGATCGTTTCCACGGGTTTTAAACAAGAAAAGCTTCCAATAAATCTACCTATGGTCAAATTGGCTTGTAATAATGGCTTTAAGAGGTAAGCATTGATATTTTAACCAAGGTTGTAATCAGGGTTCCGTTCGCAACATCTTGAGTTTCATCCCCCATTATAGAGGTCTCCCACATGCATAAAAACACGATTTTGCACAATCTCGAAGGACTAATAAAGGAGGTTCGATTCTCAATCTATTTTGTCACTCATCCCATTAAGGATGAATGCATTTTTATTATAGTGGGTTGGATTACCATGGCTAAGATGGTTGTATCCCACTTGGGTTGTTCCCTCTCACCGTCCTCGTAAGGCAATTCTCGGGAGGCAGGCCCTCTAATGTCCTAGCATGTTCATCATAAAGTGAGAAAATGAAGTGAGCCAACAGATTTGGGTTTGATTCACCCAAAAGGGTAAAGAGCATATCCCTACTATCTTCCATTTCCAAACACAATAGAAAATATTGTTCAATTATCCACCTCTTAAACTAAGGGATTTAAAGTGTTTTTGGCTTTTTTATTCACTCAAAGAGTTAAGAGCATATACCTAGCACTTTGCTTCCACAAACAAGGAGGTTTAAACTTTACTGTTTGTTCATTCCTAAGTTTTTCTTTCTATCACCAAATTCAGCATGTTTGGCATTTTGATCAACTTAAAAAGTTGAGAGCATAGGCCTAATGACTCATTTGGAAAACAATAATAGACTTCTAGTTAATGCTAGATTTGGAACTTTGAATGTCGCAATTTAAGTAATGCAAGAGGATATGAAAAATACCTTCATTTGATGCTAGCAAAGGCTAGGTGCATTTTTGATATTTTGCTTTCTTTTTTTACTACTCACCTAGTGGCAATAGTTCCAACTCCTTAGCATCCTCTCCTCCAACAAGTTAGTCAACACAAACTCACACAAAATGAGGAAAACCCAATTCAAAATGAAAAGTTAAAATTCACCTAACAAATAAAATTTCTCAAAAGATTTCAAGGTGAATTAACTTTAAATTTAGAGAAAGGAATTTAGTCTTATAAGCTTTAATCACTTTAAGGTAATGTTCATAAAGCCTTTCCTCTTCAACCAAATTTTCCAAAATGGCGTTTTACCTCTTTGTCTTCTTTATGAATCCTATGTTCGGGTTTGTTCACCTTCTGATGCTTCGCCATCTACAAATCAACAAATAAAAATTCATTAGCTCATTGTATTTAATGATTTGCTGCAATAAATTTAAACACAGGCATATGCGCTACTTTAAGCCTAATAGAGCGCTACTTTAAGCCTGTCTACGCTCTACTTTAACTGACTCTACGTGCTACTTTAAAGCAGACAGGGTGTCAAAAGGAAAGATCAAATGCGCTTAAAGGAAGATTAAATGCGCAATAAAACAACATCATAGGCGTCAAAAGATTCTTTGGATGCGCTAAAATTTGAGGTCGTGTGCTCCTTTGTTGTGCACATGCTTCATCCTTTGAGTGTATACGCCCTACTTTACAGTAATATGTGTTGAAAGAATGAAAGATAGGAGACAAAAAGGATTACACGTGCTATTTCCCTGCTCAAATGCGTCACACTTTAGGTGTCTACGCGTCACTTCACCTACAACCTACAAAATCCTGCAAAAGAAACACACTCCACTACACAAAAATTTGTGAAAATGTCAGAAATGAGGCTTAGAGCTCCACGGTGGGCGTCATTTGTGTATATGAATTTCAAACCTTCATGAGATTAGTATCATATCAATCAATTCAACAAATATTTAACAAAAGATTAACTAATTTGAATTGAAATCAACAATTGAGCATCTCATGGCTCTCTAATTAGGAAAGAAAATAGCATGCTCTCAGCTTAAGCATCCACAATGACAATCCTAAAATGAGAATTGAATCTATTTGATTAACATTATGCCTATTTATCTCAAATTGCTCACTACAATGCAAATCCTAATATGTAATTGCTATGAACTCAAATGTTATTTGCCTATAGTGATGATGATTTTTCTTCATGAGTGTGTGTTTTGTCTTAACGCATCAAAAATGGCTTCTATTTAAAGGATGTCCCAAGGGTAGGGGTAGAGTTGATTAAACCAAGGTTAAGACTTGATTGGATTAGGGGTTTCAAATGGTGAAACCATTTAAATGGTGGTTTCAAATGAAGGGACAAAATGAGTGGTCAAGATGCAACTCTAAGATGTGTGATGGAGAATTGATTTGGCTTGATCCATGTGAGCTCTCATTCTCAATCCTCATTGGTTGATCAATTTTATCCCATGTGATAGATGACGAAATTAAGGGATTTAATTAATTTTCTTTAGCCATGTGCACCCTTGAAATGGTTGGATTTAAATTGATTTTAACTATGAAATTAAATGATTAATTTCAACTACACAATTAATTTGATTTAATTAATCCAAGGCTTTTTAATAATTCAATTAATTCATGATTTGATTTATTTGAATTGATTTAAATTAGTTTTGCCCGTTTATGCCTGATTGATTTATCTTGACCAAAATTAGGTGTCTACAGAGACCTTTGCTCCTGTAGCTAGACTTGAAGTTGTTAGACTACTTCTTGCATATGCAGCTTACAAAAAATTTAAAGTCTAGCATATGGATGTTAAGTCTATTCTTAAATGGTGAACTAGAGGAAGATGTTTATATTGAGAATCCTGATGGTTTTACTCTAACTGGGGAAGGAGGCATGGTTTGTAAATTGCAGAAAGATTTGTATGTGTTGACGGAACTTTGTGACCGGTCCGCCAACAGAGTGTAAGTTGTCACTGGGTACCGGGGTACCGGCCAACTTCGCTTGTAAAGGTTGTCCGGGGAATAAATTCTCTGGGCCTTCAAGCACGTGAGAGTCGGGTCTCGACGGTGCGGGAGCTAAGTTGGGAGTGTGACTGTTTTGTTCAGGGGGATAGCTGGTTTTCTTGGCCCGTCTTTTCTGGGGATTTCGGTAGGTTGGGGTTTCCTGCAAGCATTTGGACTATCAAAGAAACTTCAAAATATACGCCAGGGTTAGAAGTATTCCATTCTACCTATAGTTGTGCAAATACATTTGAAACATCAACAAAGCTCTAACATGCTTCACTAAAATACTGAATGCATATAGAACCATCAGTTCATACATATTCAATAGCGAGGGGAAAAGAAGGTCATTAATCTACTTTAAAACATTAGAGCAAGGGACACTAGAAACATACAGCACAAAAGAGTATTAACTCAGAGATTAGAAGACCAACAACAGCATTGCGAGAATCCTTCCTTCTTCATTAATGGTTCCAAGGGAGCATCTACCTACTGAGAGCTTCTAAGAACTAAGGAGCATTGAGCCCTGCAACTACAAGAAATGAAAATGTTGAAAGTGCTATAGCTATGGACTGCAAAATCATCAATTATGTCGACCCTTGGAATGAGGTCAGACTCGTTATTTATACACAGATGTTAGCCCTAAAACTAACCTAACTTATCTTTACACTCAACAATAAAATATAATTTCTGGTGGCCGGTACTACCTGCACCATGCTACAACAACCTCGAAGAGAGCAAAGGTCTGAGATGTCAAAAGAATGAGACAAGAAAAGTGGTATGGAAGAATTGGCCTTGAGAAGAGAGCCAGAGGGAGAATAGAAGAAATTTGATCCCCCAAGGATCGAGGCTACATGCCTCATCAATGAAAAAGCGGCTCACTATCTCTGATGCGCAAGGTGTTTAATGTTGGAGCGGCGCCTTGGGAAGACCATCTGTCAGAACCATCCCTCGAGTCGACATGCCTTGTTGGGGTCACGTACTTTCTGACATACTTATTAACTGTCTGATAATGACCGGTCGGCTCTGGGGAACCTGGACGCAGGTCATTGAAATAATACAAAACTGTTGGATCTGGGACTCCGGGATCCGAGAGCTTTCGCTCAAAGAATAAATAATGTTCACAAAGTATACCATGCTAATGAAAACCTCTGGAATCTGGAGGACCTTATTACTCCTTACTATTTTTGAATGTTTCCAGGAGCTAGGCGATTCCATCCTCATCAATGTCCTTGAGGCCAGCCCGGCGGTACTTGGCCGCCTCCACCTGTTCGCCCAGATCTGGAGTATTTGCCTTGAATTCTGTGGCTATTTTTGCCGCATCATGACCCTAGAGCACCATGCGTGTTATAGTGTCATTTTTGCTCCATCTATTCCCTCTGGGGATTGGTATCGAGACTTCATTAGCTTGTCAAATTTTCCCATGACATATTCCTCTAGAGTACATGTTCTAGTACTAAAGGGATCGACTCCTGAAACCTTTGAAATAAATGCCTTGTATAAATTTAAAGAATAGTCCACCTCCAGAACTTTGTCCCGCAAGGTCCCTACCAGTTGCTTGATTATCTACAATGTGAGATCAATTCTGGAGTGTTGGGTCCGGACAAAGTCAAAGGACTCCTCTCCCAAAATTCCAGCCTCGGAAATAATTTCCTCCATGATGCTCATGAGTTCCCCTAACTCACCTGTCCATGCCTCGTATTTCTCGATCTCCCCCTCTCAGATGGAAATGGTAGTCTTGATCTGGTGTAAAACATTGATGGTTGCGTACAGGTCTGGGAGTGTGGCCACTAGGAAACGTAGGACGTTTCCCACCTGTCCAGCTACCCAATCATCAACTGGGTGCGCTTTCCTCTTCATTCCTCTAAGCGCATCTATGTCACCCTGTGGGAGCGGTGCCCCGGATGTGGAAGCTTCCGGGGGAATGGCAGTGATGGGCTGCGCAAGCTCTGTCAATAGCCCAACAAGATTTGTGTTCTTTTCCTTCTCTTCTTTGAATTTCTGGGCTTCATTCTCATAGCGGGCTTCTACCGCCTTGGCTGCTTCTTTTAGCAGGTCCAACTCACCCTTCTTTTCCCTCTTCCCCAGAGATATCTTCGTGATTGCATAATCTTTGGCCTTTGTTGTCGCCACGTCCACCTCTGGGGGAGGTGTTGCAACTACCACAACTGTGTCTCTGCCCAGCCCAGTCTGGAGGGTATGGACTATCTGAGCTTTCTTCGCCTTAGGGGGATTTTGTGTTTGCGCCATCATCTCCGCCAAAGAGAGATGGGCCTTGGCCGGTGCTGGGGCCTTCCTTTTTCAAAAATCCACCAACCATTGTGGTGGCAAGGGTGGCCTTGCTGCCAGAGTTTGATCCTGTAAATCCCCTCCGAGGTTCTATTGTGCGTCCCCAGTGTTTTGAGTCTCTTCGGACTCTTTTCCTGTATCCTCGGGTCCACCAGAATTATCCACCTTAGTGGCATTAGTATCATCTGCCCTGGTGTCTGCATCTTTAGCAGCATTAGATTCTATATATGTATTCTCGGGGTTTTGCCCCTCACCTTGCTGTTGTTGTTGTCTTTCGTCGACTCCTTCTGCCGGAATGTTCTCCTCCATTGGTGTATTTTCTAGAGGTGGTGGAGGTATCAGGCCAAGATTCAGCATTTGGGCCGTTGTGATTACCTCACCAAAGGTTACCCTCTTTGGGGTAGGAGGCGGCGTATGAAGCGTGGCGGCTGAGATCACGGTTGCTCCCGTAGGTCTGATTCTCTCAGCAGTGGACGATTGCTCATTCTGTACTTTCCTTTCCTCGGCAGTGTTGCTCTCTGGGACCTGTATCTCTGGAACATTGAAGACATTTATCTGTTCTTGCTCCTTCTCCCCTTTTTCCCGGCCTTCCTGCCCTATGGCAGCTTCTTTCTCCGAGGTCTCCTTTTCAGCAGGAATCACCACTTCCTCTTGGGCAGCTATCTCCTCTACTGCCTTCCTAATATCCCCTTGTAGTTCTACAAGCTCATCTTCCCTGAACATCTCGTCGAAGTCATTGTGTGGAGGGGAGGTCTCCAGGGGATCTTCGGGTTAATTGTCCGGCTCTGGAGAGTCCGAGGAAATAATCTATATTTCAGGGATGCTAGGCATCCCAAGTTTTGGCTCCACCTTCGGCTGAGGGCTACTTGTCTTTTTTATTTTTTCTCCTGATTACCAAAGGGGGCCCGACGTCCACCGTAGCTGCTTGCTCTTCCTCCACTCCTGCTTGCTCTTCCTCCACTCCGGTCCCTGTCGCTTGGACCATTAGTTCTGCAAGTGAGGGAGAAGTGGAAGGGCGGACTGGTCCGACCATAATAGTTGGGGTGGCCAACCAGGTGATTAACTTTTCTTTCATGTGTTGGGATGCCGCCAGAGTTTGCTACATTTGTTCCACTATGGGAACCGCGGCCGGGACTTGAGACGGGATCCCCATTTTCCTCTTTCCTTTGTCCTCTCCTTGCAAGGAGGTTCTGGCCCAGGAAGTTGAACCCCGCACAAATGGGCCAACTTTACGTGTACTTCTTGGGCACACTTTTTTGAAATACGCATGACTATGCTCAATCACGTCGTGGGTAATGTCTTCTATTGTTGGACCCTCCTGCACATCCCAATCCACCGGAGGGAAAGTCATCTTATCTACTCCTTTTTCTTTATATTGTGGGTCCACTGTGGACCCGGTATCAGAAAAGTCATCCGAGAACTTTCGAAGCTTGAGCCTCTTCATCATTCCCATTGTCATCCAGACGAAATGTCGGTTCCAGACTTCGAAGTCGTCCTGGCAGTCTTCCCAAAAATATTCCATGTGAAACTCGTGGGGGTTTGATACCCGGGGAAGTGTCGTCGCTATTTTGCCTAGCGGATCAAAATTCTTCCACTCTAGATAAAACTCTACCAGCCCCAGACTTTTGAGTTCATTGTCCGCCTCCTTTGCCGCGGCCAGGCTGCAAGAGTAGTTCCCACAAGTGATTGGGAACGGGACGTTTGTCACCTTCTTCACTATGAAGAGGGCATGCAGTTCCAAGATCTACCTACAGTATTCTAAAAGAATTATTTTATTCCCACAATGTTTGGGTAATAAATAGGGTTTCCCGGAGACGTCGGTCACCCAAATGTATGTATGTTGTTGATATTGAATGTAATAATGGCCATAAGTTCTGACCAAGTCCATTGCTTCTTAGGAGAGCCGGTATCCGACATCTCGAGTAGGTGTGAGGAGGTTGTAGTAAATGAAGGCATCATTCACTCGACAGAAGCTGAGGAAACTAGCCTCCCATTGGATCTGCGGGAAGTAATCCCAGTGAGCATTTTGGCCTGTGCCAGTTCCGAGCACACTTGCTGTAAGTAATCCCCGGGTCACGGGGCGTTGTTGTGCTAGTGCCCACAAAACATAAGATGTCATGTAGAATTTGGAGGATTTGGTGACCTGGAGAAGTTGGGAGTCCACATGATTTGCAATGATAGTGGCCCAATCAAAGTTTTGCTCGCCAGAGGCGATGCCCAACAAGAAATAGTACATCCATGTCGAGAATTCTCAGGCATGGGTATATCTGAAGACCCTAAATAGTGCGATGATCCCCATCTATATGCTTTCTTTAAATTCCGTTCGAGGGATCTCCAACTTCATCTTTTTGAAATATTTCCTTGGCACCTTAAGCCATTTGTTATTGAGATACTGTCGAGCCATGTGTTCTAACTTCTAAAATTCTTCCAAGGCCAGAGCCCAAGTGAGAACGGTTGTATCATCAAATTGAGGAATCCCCAGTCCTGCCTAAAAAGTCGCGAAGTCCAGAGACACCATAGGCGTTGGGTATCCGGTTGGGACTGGGGCGGAGAGCATGACAGCCCAGACGGCTGTATTATAGTGTCCCGCCAAAGTGAGAATGAGCTCTGGGGCTTGCACTGAGCAGGGGAAGCAAGCATCTTTGAGGATCTCAGAGTTGGCCACATTGAGGGCCAATGGATCTTCGGTCGTCCGTTGTATGAACATCATTTTTACTAGGGCCTACATTTCGGCCCACATACCGACACTGGTGTCGGTGATCAACTAAAGTTTGGAATTGATCTTTGATCCCACAATGGCGTCTCCCTTTAAATACTTCAATGTCAATGGGAGCTTTTCTAGGGCCTTCTCAGCCTTGGTCCTGACGGCTGCCCGGGTGACAACAGTGGTGGGGAGATCTGGACTCCTGGGTGGAGATGATGTAGATGCCTCCGACATGATTGGTGAGTTTAATTCTGGCAACCTGCAAAACAGGATGACCGTCAGTATTTATACAAATCAAAACATTATTCCGAATCCTGGAGATTTTTACCACCGCACTGCATCTGTTCCTGAAAGATTTATTAATTTACGTCAAACTCTGAAAAAGATATACATATAATAAGAATGACTCGGGAATTTGACCTCTACCCGGGCCTCCGGGGACTCCAGCAGATGTGATGAGAAAGAAACAAGGAGCAAATGAAGACCTGGGACCCGGAGTCCAAAAAATTAACCGTTACTGACATGACCGAAAATGAATCATATTAGGCTAACGTGGGGGGTGTCACGTGGCCATGCAGTAATGGGAGTTATGGCATTAACGCCGACAACTGTCCGAACACGCGAGGAAATGAATGCCACTTGGGCCGGACTTGAATGCTCGCATGGGAACTTAATCTGCCATTAAGGTTGACTTGATGGAGGAGAGAGAAAACTGTCATGGCTCAAACCAGCGAGGTGCCGAGTTCAAACCAGGCAGACATCTTTCTCGGACAAGCTCCACATTTGGGGCTTCTGACGCACGGAGCGCGACGATCTCACCACTAGACCGAGTGCAGGTTATACAAAGAATGTATAGATAGCTGAAGCACACACAAGGGTCAAAGAACGACTCGCAGGCTGGCCCGAAACATACATATATACAGACCTATACATAAGATTACATAATTCATAGAATATACATGAACATTTACATTATTCTACAAGATATACAGAGTATACACATTATTACAACTGCACAGAGGGAAGACAACCTTCTGGCAGAGCCAACCCACAAACGGGAGGCGACAGAAAAGCCAGTGCAAAGACGCGGCAAAACAAAAACAGAACCAAAACAAAACAAAACACAAAACCCAAAACCCAAAACAGACAAAAGCAAAAAACAGAAAACCAAAAACCAAAGGAGAGAGCCAAAGGCCTACCTGGAAACACGGGGAATGCGAGAAAGAGGAGCACAGGAGGCGCTCTGCAACAAATTTACCTTCAAGCAACCACGAGCAAGCACTGCAAAGTACTGTTAATCAACCACTAAGCACGGGGAACGAAACGCTGCTTAAATCGCCTTAATCTCCTTAAAATGGCTCTGAGTGCTCTAAGTGTTTGATTGCGGTAAATGTGAAAATGATAGGTAACTTCTATTTATACCCTTAGGGTTAAAATGTGTTTCTTTCTCTCTGAAAACTCCGGCACAGGCAGACCTCTGGATTTCAAGCCCAGAGATTCCATGCAGCCATACCTTCCAACCAAAGAAGACATAATGACAGAGAGTCCCGGAGTCTGGGATCCGGACGACTCAAAAGAACAAACAAACTCCGAGACTGGGTCCTAGAGACAAAAGAAGACAAGAAACAAAGAAAAACAGCCCTCGCGGAAGCAAAGCCTGGAGGGGAACAAAAGGAAACAAAAGAAACCAAGGGAAAGAGCAAAAGCGAAAAGGGGGACCCAACATTTTGCCTATAAAATGTAGGGATGGGTATGCAGGGCATAACATATTTCAGAATTGCTGATGATAATATCTTGATTGTTGAAGTATTTGTTGATGATATTATATTCGATGGCAATGATGAGCTGAGTAGTGGTTTTGTTGATGAAATGCAAAAATAATTTGAGATGTCTATGATAGGTGAGATGAAATTCTTTCTTGGATTGCAAGTTGCACAGTTGGATAAACGAATTTTTATCACACAGTCCAAGTATGTTAGAGAATTACTGAAGAAATTCGGTATGAAAGATTCAAAACCAATAGGAACTCCTATGGTTACTGGTTGCAAGTTAACTAAAGATGATAATTCCCCTTATGCTAATCAGACACTATACAGATCTATGATCGGCTGACTACAATTTCTAACTCATTCTAGACTAGACATCAAATGTTGTTAGAATTGGTGCAAGATTTCAAGTTGAACCAAAGGAATCACATATAGTTGTTGTCAAAAGGATTTTCAGATACTTGAAGGTTACAGTTGACTATGGATTATGGTATGGAAAAGATGATGATTTTATTCTATGTGCATACATTGATGCTGATTGGGCAAGAAATGTTGATGACAGAAAGAGTACTAGTGGAGGTGCATTTTTTTGGGTAAGAGACTACTTTCTTGGACTAGTAAGAAGCAGGATTGTATTTCTCAATCCACTATTGAAGTTGAGTATTTTGTTGCTACAATAAATTGTAATCAAGCTATTTGGATGAAGCAAATGTTGAAGGATATAAGGATAAACATTGATGAACCTATTGTTATCTACTATGATAATTCTAGTGATATAAATATCTCAAAGAATCATGTGTTACAGTCAAGGACAAGTTAAGTTTCATGTCTTGAGGGATAAAGTCAATGAAAATGAAGTGAAAATGGAATTTGTGTCTACTAAGGAACAGATTGTTGATATTTTTACAAAGGCCTTTGTCGAAGGATGCATTTGTGTATCTCAGGAAAAAGCTTGGGGTGATAGCCCCTCCTGATCAGAACTAATGATGGTGAGGATGGCATAAGTCCAGAAAACCTATCAGAATATCATTCACTGGATTGATTAGTTTGGGGACAACTTCTTAGGGGGAGCAGTCTTACGGTTATTTTGGTTTGGTACTAAGATTTCTATATTTTGCCTTTTGAAGTGAGTTGAGTTCTTTTTATGTCTTTGGTCCTTTGTCATTGATGTCAAAGGGGGAGAGATTGTATGTGAAAAGCAGAAGCTATTATGCTTGGGAGAGATTATGTTGATGTTGGATTTTCAGAGTGATCAGGTAGATATATTAATGATTTTGTGCATTGATCAATTTTTCACTTTGCATGTTGTCATCAATGCCAAAGGGGGAGATTGTTGGAAGATTGTTGAGCATGTCAGAGTTTGATTTTTGGGTGTGCTGACATTAATGTTGTCATTGATGTCAACATACTGGTTATTGTTTCGAACAGTGTGTTCAATTTGTTCAGTGAAGAAGATTTCAGTTGTTCAGGTGCTATATTGAAGATCTTGAGTTGTGACCGTAAGGTATTGTTTCATGGTGTCTATAGTTGGTCTACAAAGGCTCACAGGTGTTGTGATGACAGTTTGAGTGAAGTTTGATCGAATTATTGGTTGTTGTTACAGTGTTCTTGTGTGCAAAGGTTGAGCATTTGGATCGGTACGTCTTTGATTCACAACTAGTGTTGTTCATGATTCAGAATACAGCAAATTATCTTTTGTTGTGACAGAGTTTGGTATTTTAGTGTTCCTATTGATCAAAAATGACGATGAGTTTGGACTTCGTTATGGTCGGTATTAATGGTGCTTGTTGGAGTTCTCGGATCGTGTAATGATCCTGTTGTTGGGTTTCATTGTTGGAGGTGATTAGATTTGTTGTTTTTGGTAGCGTGTTGGTGTTCCTTCATTTAAGTCCTAGCCGACTTGATGGAGTAACGTGTTGCAATTCTTGATGTTAGTTTGGTGACACGCTATTGTGTTAGTGATTGGAGATTTGGGTCATATCTAAGTCTTAGTTGACTTGATTTGGATCGCTTTGGAGATTGAGCTTATTGTTTACATATTTTATTGTTATGTCTTGTCAACCTAGTGGTTGATTATTCTTTGTAAACGGTATAAATGAGAGATCATTTTGTAATTATTATGTAAAGAGAGAGATGTGGTAGTATGCGATTGTAAGAATAGTTGTTATAAGGCAAAGTTTGTACTTTATTAGAATTGTATTGGCATTGGAGATGTTTGTCGGTTTGGTTGTAATGGACTATATATCCACCCTATTGTAATTGAAGATAGATCGTTTAACCCGACTAAGGGCTAGATCTGTGATCGTATTGTGAGCCATGAGCTCTAGGCAATGCACTTGCAAACTGGGTTGTAAGCATGTGGTTGCTTGTGCATCCTTTTTTCTCTATTTTGCTTTTAATTGGGCAGTACTTTTAACAGAGTACATTCATCTTGTGGATTTGATTCCCATCGAGGTTTTCCCTTAATCAGGTTTCCTTGAAAACAAATCTTGATATTTTGTGTTGTGTTGTGGATCTTGCATTTATTGTTTATCTTTCAGATATAGTTGGACAAAGTGGAATCGAAGTTAAATGGCATGTACAACTGATTCAGCTATAAAAATGGTAAGATTTCTATTAAAAACTAGACAGATACCACCTCAGCATGTGAAAAACCAATGTGTTAGGCCAACACAACTATACAAGAAATCAACCCATAAAGAGGGGAAACTACAACAATCCAAACACCACCACATTGAGCACTGATGTGCTCCCCATCACTGACAGCACAAGCAGAACAGAAAAACATTGAGACTGATTCCACTACACAATATTAGCCTCCATCAACCAAAGCCCTCATCAATCATTCAAAACACACTTTTACTCTCCCATTTTTTACTTTTATGCATAATTTTTCCTCTGCCTCTATTATTCTGATGACAGATTCAAAGTGTGATTAAAAACATTGATGCAAAGCTCTTCAACACAAACAGATCTAAAAATAATATAGAACAGCAATGTGAATTGTAGAAACTTGATATTATTAATCAACTCAATTTTCTTCTATTTATCTTTTTAAAAAATTATATCAAACTCAGAATTGTTTTTACCCGATCCAATAACTTTTCAACATAAACCTATTCAGTTAAACACTTCAGTTGCTATTGTTAAACAAATTTAAAAAATAGGATTATCGTCTCAGTAAGATGATACACAACTTTTATGTGTTTAAGTACCATGTACTGCTCACCTAAGCAGGTCAGGAGGTCAGGAGTGAGATGATATTTGCAATGTGTACTGATATTGGAGATATAATTGCATGGTAGTGTCTCATTCATTCATAATATAAGATTTGCACGTAGTTCAATTGCTATTCAGTTCAAGTAATATTTGTTTGGATTTATCTTCCAATTACTCTCATGTTCAATGCAGCAAGGCTCCACCAATGTGCAGTCCAGCCAACTTTATCTCAACAAAAGTTAATAGTATTTTTATATAACTGTAAATTAAACATAGTTTGACAAGGCAAAAAAAATTTATCATTACTCTTAGCAGATTGTTGGTTACGATCTAAAACATTACTTTAACCACCCCATACAACATTGTCGATTGTGATCTTGGTTGTCACTTCACTTCCAGTGCCAGCGTCCCCTATGAAACTGCTGCCTTATAATTTACTATCATCCATAGCAAGATTAAATAAACTAACCTTCATACCCACATCCTAGCCGTCCAGATAACATAATTCCACATAGATTACTAAAAATCCTGGGGAAACAGCTTAAACCATTATACCATTGATAGGTCATGGTATTCATCGATCTTCATCTTAAGACTTCAAAAATTTGTGTTATCTTTTGAAAATATCAGATTCTCGAAATATAATAGAGCATTGGATACTATAGAAGCAATTTTCCTGATGCAAGCATCTCAACTGCTTCAGAATCCGCTGGAGTTATTCATGGAAATAAGTGACTGTCAAATGACTCATTTGTTCTGCGACTTAAATCTGCCAATCAATCGGGGTTAAACCCAACCGTTCCAAAACCTTGTTTGCTTGAGAAAAATGTCTGTCACACAAACAAGCCATTGTAAATGTGAAGGCTTACAAAAGAAATAAACCTTCGCAAGAAAATAAGGTTGCATACGTATTTAATCCACATCATCGGGCCACATTCTATTTCTAAATGCTTCCTACACAATTGGAATTAGGCAAAATAGTGCTTGGCAAGGAATGAAATGAACCTGCACTGGAAGAACCCTCTGTGGGCAGAAAGTCCAGAGGGATGCGCTGCTTTTAATATATGGTGTTTGTTTGTATCAATTATCCTTCCAAAAAGAAAAAGCATTTCAAAATAAGAATTATAAGATGTGCACGTGAGCTGAGCCAAGAAAATCAGACTCAATGACATTCTCAAAGAAAACTAAATAAAGTAAAGCAAACTGTACCGTATTTTATCTTGAGCTGAATTTCCCCACAGAATAAAGATAACATCAGATCTTTTCAAAGAAATTGCACGAATTACAGCATCAGTAAAAACCTCCCAACCTCTTTTGGCATGTGAGTTTGCTTGATGTGCTCGCACTAAGAGACAAATTACCACAGTTAGATGCCACAACTCCTTAATGCCAGCAGAATTGTACAAGGTAGCCCAAATGTACTTCAAATTATCTATATGTATAGCTATAATATTTTGCACTAACCTATGACCATATTGTTCATTATGCCTTTCTGCTATTATATGCAACAGTTTATAATTGGTCAATACAAGTTAGAATCCCAAGATGCATTCCTAACGTGCTTTCAAAGAGCTCCGGTTGTCTATTTTGAGTCTCTTATGCACAAACAATATTTGTGGGTTGAAAAACTCAATAAGTGAAAAAAAAATTAAGGAAAAAGACTGAAAATAGACAGATATTGGCCATCGCGCCATGAAAGTCTCACTCTTTCAAGGATATAATGGCGCAAGGCCTTCCTTGCCTGTAATTCCATTCTAGTTATCCAAGGATAAATCCTTAGGTCTAGGTGCCGAATCCTTTTCTACTAAAATCAATAAAAGACCCCTAAAGGTGAGGTCTGAAAGACCCGATGTTAGCTAGAATGTAAACTAGGAAAAAGAAATTTTGGAAGATGAGGCAAAGCTTTGTAGCATAGTTGGGCCTGTCGTATTAAAAGAATTAGATATTAGCAAGATTGAATAAGCTTTCCAATCTTATTGCATATGTTATAAGACATTGGAATCAAATATTTTTTAATCCAAGGACCAAAATGGGCATTCATTTTTACCACTATATAAACCTCAGCGTGCAATACTTTTTGGATATAATATAAAAACAAAGTATCATTATTTGAAACAATTTGACATAATACTATGCAATGTAGCCACAGAAAACAAACCTAAAGATAAATATAAACAGAATCTAGAAAACAAGTTCAAAATCCTACTGGACAATGGAAAAGAAATAAAAGGATTGTAGTGTTAACAGGAAAACCACTCAAAAGGATAATTCATGGCAAGCTCTGACAAATACAAATCCAATCAAGGAACGTTCAGAACAACATGAACAAAAACCGGATTGGATATTTGCAAGTTTGAACAAGCTTTCCAGTTTCCTTGTTGCATATGTTAAAGTGTATTTGAAACAAATATTGTGAATCAGAGAGCAAAAAGGAGGGAATAACAAGTAGGAGCTATGGTTAGGAAGACGAAAAATCATCCTCGTTCTCCTTCTTGATGCTACTTGATGTTCTTGGTTCCCTTTGTGTTCTATGTTTGGCTGCTTTCGCGGTAAGGTGTTTGGTTGGCTTCTTCTTCATGGTCCTTTTGTGGTCTTTTTATTTATTTCTTCTTTCTTTTTTTTCACTCCGATAGTTCTAACCCACAGAGAATTGTATTATAGCATGGAGTGCAGTGGTTTATGGGTGTAGCTTTGCAGAAGTATGACAACCTCTTCTCTCCAAATAGAATGATGAATGGGATTTTCCTGTGAGATTTGAACTGCCTATGGCAAAAAAGGTACTCGGACGGTAAAGAGGTGTCATCCAGGGGAGCTAAAACTTTTAAGTATGCCTTAGCTTTGAAAGAATACATGTTATGGCAGGAGCTGAATTTTAGGTTGCAGTGTACTACCTCGGGTTCACCCAAGCAGATGGTGAAGGAAATGGCAAGCACAGGGAAACCCTTTCGGTGTTATTCCAGGCCCATAAAGTTGCTATGCAGTCTGATTTAGAGAATGAAGAGAAAAAAGTTGCTAAGCTTGCCTTTCTTAAGATGCTCTTCCTTCCAGAAAACTTTTTGATGAAAGGACTGCAGGAGTTTGAAGTAAAAAAAATGGCATCTGCATCTCTTTCTATAGAAAATTGCTTAAGGGTTTATTCTGTGTGCTTTATGTTTTGGAATATGCAGAAAGGGTTATTGCTAAGGATTTTTGATATGTAGACCAGTCAATATTTAGAGCCTTTGCTTGAGACCCTGTCATGACTCTTGACAATATTATAATGCAGTCTTCCCCAAGATGGCTTGAAATATGTGGTGCTCCTCCACATGTTTGGTTTCTGCTTCCTTGTGTTTTATTACCTTAGGTGAAGTTATTAAAGTTGAATACATGAAGTTCGTATGTGTCTCAGATACATCATATTTTGCTTCTAAATATTTAAAGGCTTAATACAGAGATTCACTTGGTATATTCATCCAGAGATTTGATGAGAATTAAAAAGTAATACATTTTTCTTTCATATGCATGCACATATTTTAGTATATTTGCTTGGGTACCGCCCTTAGGTACACAAGGATCCACAAAGACCCTCAAGCACCCAGGAAGAACCCAAGAAGAACCAGAACCAGAACTGTACCAGTACCAAGACCCAGGCCTAAATAGCAGAACATGGTAACTGAGTTTAATTTCATTGGCTGAAATCTTCAAGGCTATTGGCTCTTGAGGTAATGAGAAAGCTCCTATATGTGATGGCATTCTAGCTGAGTTTTATAAAGCTAATAAAAATTGGGTCAATTCTTTGCTTCAGAGTATATACAAAGAATCAGTTGTTGCTAATCCATTGGTATTGATATTAATAAGAGCGTAATCAAGATTCTCCCTAAAGATGGTAACTCTACACAGATTAAGAATTGAAGACCCATTATTCTTTTGAATGTTTCGTACAAGATCTTTGCTAAGGTCTTGGCTACCAGTTTAAAAAGTTCCAACCCATATTATCTCCCTTTCACAAACATGTTTTTCTGAAGGGAGAAATATCTAGACAATTTTCTTACTAGCTGGGAAGGGATGCATTGAGCTAAAGTTTTAAATGAAATAATGATTGTGGCTCTTCTTTGACTTTGAAAAATCACATGACACAATTGAATGGTGGATTAAAAAGTATTGTTCTAACTATAAGTGCTCTGAGGTTTTGAGAATTTTTTTGTAGATTTGTTGAAGACTTGGACGTTTTGTTCAAAGATGCCTTTGCACAAGTGAATGTTAACAATGACCTGTCTTCCACTTTTTCATTTACAAAGTCTAATGTCCCTAACAAATAATAATGCAATGCATTTGGCTATTTAGATTTCTAGCTTAGATATTTAACTAGAACCTTCAAAAACCCTAGGTTAAATTGATGTTCATTATTTATGCAGCAGCTCTAATAACTTAGTCTTATCCATTTCTACCCCAATCTAGCAAACAGACAAAAAAAACGTTTCATTCTTGCATTTACATGGATAGCCCAGATAACAAATCAAACCCACATTAGAAAATAAAGTGCAAACTATATTTAATTAACAGGTCAGAAATGCTTTACAGAATGCTGCTACCACAACAATAAAAGACTAAAATCCAATGATTGCAATCTAAGTTACCGGGTCCTTCTGATTTATACCAGGGTCCTGGTCCGGCCCGGCCCAAATATGGTTCCGGATGCGGTTCTCTGTGGGTTCGGCCGGGACAAATTTGCAGCGAATTTGCACTATCACAGCAGGATGGGGGACGGGGGGGGGAATTATCTACTTTTTTTTTTTTTAAATCTTTTTTTTGGTCTATTTTGGTCAACTCGGCCCTCTAACCCTAGAATAGACCACTAAAAGGACTAAAAGGTGAAACAAATCTCATTTGTGCACTTGTGAAAGAAAAACAAAACTTTTTGCCTCCATTGCTGAACTTTCTTGTTTGCTTGCCATTGCTCAAGGGGTGTTGAAGGATGATTTTCACATGCTCTAAACTGGTTTGTGAGCTATACTTATGTGGATGCAAGTGTTGAGAACTCCTCAAAGACATTGAAGAGGAAGATTTCAACAAAAGAGGTAGGTTTTGTTGTTTTTGTTTGTTTTTTAAAAAACAAATTGCATTTTTTTTACAAAATAAAATGAACTCTCTAGTTTTATTTTATTTTCTCATTTTGGTTTGTGGTTATATATGTTGTTTATAGATTCATAGAATGGCAAGTGCTTCTAGCTCTGGGAACTCCCAGTTCAAAACAGACTCAAGCTCTCCACTATGGAAATGTGTGGAAATGGTTCGGCAACTACCAAGTGGAGGAGGTTACTTTGGATTTGTAGCCATTGCAAAGAGGAATATAAAAGCACTTATAATTAAGTGAAAACACATTTGTGTTTTGTCCCTTAGAAAGGCATCAAATTTTGTGAAAGCAACCAAAGAGTTCCAAAGGAACCTCATAGTAAAAGTGTAAAAACCCTTCTTGCAAACTCTATTGTATTGAAATATATTGACAAGCAAAGAAAAGCAAATGAAGCAGATGGGAATGCAATTGTTCATCTTTGGAAAGGTCTAGAAGTAAAAAAGGATTGAAGGTCTTTATGGTATCAATTTCCAATCAAGAACCCATAGAGAGCTATCCATTCTCGTGTATTCCTCAAGAACCGGTGCCAAATAAGAGAGCAAAAGCGCCCTTGGAAATGACACTTCACAATGAGGGTACATACATTGTCGAGCAAGACATGGTTGGATGTATCTATGCAAATGGATTGACATTTAATATTGTTCGCTCACCGTATCGGCAAAAAATGGTGAGATCGATTAATGAGACTCCAAAGGTGTTCAAGGGAAAGTGTACACCACTTTATTGGACAAAGAGATGAAACATGTAGATGATGCCTTGAAGCCCAGCAAGGATTCATAGATCGAAATTGTTAAAGTTCTTATGATTGCTGCAAATGTAATAGCACTCTCTAAAATTTTCTGTGTGTTTCAAATGCAGCAATCTTTCTTGCATTTATATTGAGGATGAGGCTAGGAGAGACATGTCCCTTCATGGTACATGTCTATTCATTAATCAATCATTTATTAGAATAATATAAGTTTGCATAATTAATAATATATATAATATAACATATATA
>MU226603.1:734007-806633 GCA_018584345.1 Thuja plicata
CAGAAATGTACACAAGATGGGTGGGCCCATAAAGTCATGGAGTCACACACATGACATCCACCTTGACTCATCTCAGAGAGTGGATCCACCATGGCTCATCCCAGAGGGTGGAAACAAGGGCTTTCACCTTGGACTTCTCTCTCAAAGAGAAGAATGCAATAACATACAAAATAATAGATCACAGATGTTGAAACTCATTTTCATCTAAGGCTTCATTCTACAACATACCAAGTTTATGTCGAAAGTATACAACCTTCTCTCTAGCAAGAGACTTGGTGAGAATATCAATCTCTGTTCTGTAGTGATAATGTACCTTGAATAGCATACTTATGCACTATATCTCTTATATAGTTTGCATCACTCTTGGTGAACCCCAAGTTATGTAGGAGTTAGCATAAAGGCGTTTCAGCCAGCACACATGGGACTCAATCTCATGATCATAGTCCTCTAACTGCAAAAACCATCTTTATTGTTGACTCCCTCTAAACCAATATGACTCAGATCCTCTAGATGCTCCCTTTAAATTTAAAGGTCTTGCAACAACCTCCTGACCTCCTTGTCCAAGGTTGCTTTTAGATGAACTATTAGACTCCCTCTGAATCTAATATCAACCTTCTGCCAGCAAATTGTGTCTTTGTTCTTTAGCCTACATCAAGCTCTTTTCTTGAATGCCCTTGGATCCAACAACTTATCTATCAATCTAGGAATAGCATGACCTAGATATATGCATCAAAGCCTTCTAGCCCACATACATGGAACTACATCTTTTGAATTTCAATCCTTTGTCTTTTATAGTTTCTTGGTCTCTAGGGAAACCATCTTGATATGGCTTGCCCTTCTAAATAAGATCCTTGAAAATCACTTTTGGGAGATCCTCTAGTAGCTCCCTTTGTTACGGAAACATGTATGAAAATATCTTGCTCCAAGAGACTCTCATCATCTGGTACATGATTGAAATTGTGATCATAACTTTATTCGTACGAGTAATTTCTCGTACACAAATGTACTTGTCTGATTCCATAGTAACATAAGTGAATGTAATAAACTATGGATTTATCCCTAGGCTGGGCAACACCAGACATTCATGATAATGTGGCTCCCTTCTAAAGTAGATATCAATCTTCTGAGCTCCTCCTCCAAAGTTACCTCTAAAGTGTCAAACTCCCTCTGAATCTAATATCAATCTTCTTTTCCTGCAAGAGCATCCCCGAAAAAAATCAAGGCAAATAGCTCTTATAGTATGTATAGAAATAAAGATAAGAGAGAGACTACAATGAGTAGATAAAGTAATACTCAAGAATAATAAATAATTATCTACGCATCAACATCCTTGATACAAGTTGCTCCAATGAGGGTCCATATGCAACAAATCATAAAACGTCTACATATAAGCATTTGTCTGCAATATTACTCTAATCAAACTTATGCGGTAACCATAGTACAACAACCTCTGTATTCAACAATGAATTTGTATCTTACAGCCTTTTTAAGCTGCCAAACACTACATTCAAACTCGTGAGCACTGTAATGTCCCCTATTGGGACCTTCCGTAATGTGCTCCATAATTCGGATTCCAATGGCCTTTGGGAACAGAATTTAACTTAGTCTCTAAAGAATGTATGCATGACTTGCCAACTCCTTCAACTTTTCTTATTTATGGAAGTTCTAGGCACTCGTATTACCTCGATTCAATCCTATTCTAGTAGAACCGATTCTATGGCTCAGTTACTATGAAGTTTGGACAATAGTCTCGATTGACATTGGAGAGTCATAAATAAGCCTTGCAGTTTAGCAGTGAACTCACAAAACAGGTATTTTTGTTGAACAAATTTCCTTCAATACTGATTTTTATATTCAAACATCAATGACTCCAAACTCTTGAGTTGACTGTGAACTTCGAGGATTTTATTTGAAGAAAGACTTTCTGTTGAAATACAGCCGATAAGCATAGCGTGCTTCAATACAGATATTCATTTCCAGCCAGTTAGAAGGAATTTCTAACTTCCTCAATGCCGATGGGACATGTCTATTCATTAATCAATCATTTACTAGAATAATATAAGTTTGCATAATTAATAATACATATAATATAACATATATATATATATATATATACATACAAATACAATATATTATTATTAATCAATATCTAAGTATTATATGTATTCTAAATGTTCATATGAATGAAGCTACAGACATTAACAGAAACAAATGTGTCCATAGTATCTGATGGATGGAAAGATGCAAGAAATCGCCTTTTGATCAATTGTATTGTAGTGTACACGAGAGGTGCAATGTTTTTGAGAGCAATGGATTGTGAAGGGCAAGTGAAGGACGGTACATTTATTGCAAACATTATTTTCCACGCCATTGAGCAAGTTGGCTCTCAAAATGTTGTTCAAGTTATAACAGACAATGCCAAAAATTGTATTGGTTGTTGGGTTATTAGTTGAGGAGCGTATAATCACATTTTTTGGACACATTGTGTTGTCCACTCACTCAACCTAATGCTGCAAAAAATTGGCAAGAAAGTTGAGTGGATCAAACAAATGTAAGATGATGCCCAGGTGATCCAAATGTTCATCACAAACCACCATATGTCGCAAGGCATATTTAGACAATTCTTGAGATTGGAGCTCTTGAAGGTAAGCTAAATTATTTAAAATTTAAATATGTTTTAGACTTTTGTTTAGTAAACTTTCTATGTTTTAAATTTTAATTTATTATTATTTTGATTTTGAAACAGGTTGCTGAGATCTGTTTTGCCTCCAACACAATTGTTTTGAGACACCTTGTGAAGGTTCAAGAGTCATTGACTAGAATGGTAATCAATACTAATTGGAGCATATGGAGACAATCTAGTAGTACAAGGACAGTTGCCATTAAGACAATGATACTAGATGACTCTTGGTAGGATCGTGTTGAGTACCTCCTGAGATTTACTGAGCCTATATTGAGCATGATCCGATACACTGACATGGATAGGCCTTGCTTGGGTGAGGTGTATGATGGCATTGACTCCATGATTGAGGATATGAAAAAAATCATAAATGAGAAAGAGCAAAGATCCAAAAGAAAAATTCTTCGAGGAACTACGAAACATAATGGTGGATAGATGGAACAAAATGACTACTCCTTTGTATCTCCTTGTCTTTGCATTGAGCCCCAGGTATTATAGTTGGGCGGTCCTTAATGAGAGTAGCACTAGAGTTGCCCCATATAGAGATCCTATCTTTCCCAATAACATACAGCCTTTGGTGAGGTCTAAATTCACGAGTTTCACAAGCAAAGATAATTGTGGTCTTGACGCTCTAGCAAACAAGCAATACGCTAATGCTCATAAATGGTGGTACTTCCATGGAGAAATATACCAACACCTACAACCCATTGCCATCAAAATTTTATCGCAAGTTCGTTCTTAACTCTTCAAATTCTAATTTCAAAATTCTTGTTAATGAATATTGAATTTATACTTAAAATTTTTATTTATAACTCTCAACTCTCTAATTTCAAAATTGAAAATCTTCATAGGTTGCTAGTTCATTGTCATCTGAGAGGAATTGGAGCACATACTACATCCACTCAATAAAACACAATAGACAACAGCCCAAGAAGGCAAAAGACTTGGTCTATGTGCATTCAAACTTGAGGCTCCTAACACACAAAGAACATACCTACAAAAAAGGGGAGGCAAAGCAGTGGGATGTTGAACTAGAGCATGTAGAGTTGGATGATTCAATTGCCCGCCTTGAGGCACTTGGAGTTGATGATGATGATCATGAGGCTGATCCTGAGGCTGAGATAGCTAGTACCAATGCCAATGGCACTATTTGTACTTCTAATTTGCCACAGCAGGCGAATGATGATATGTTTGATGACTTTTGATGAAATTTGATTAGTGATGGCTGATTGTTAAAGTTGACATTATTATTTTTGAACTGAAACATTGATATGATGGTGTATTTTGGCATTTTGCTATGTTATTTGGACTAAAACATTAACATATATGGTGATGTATTTTGCTATGCTACTTTACTATTAGCATAGTGGTGTATTACGAACTTATTTGCTGCTGCATATATGTATATATTTTTTATTTTTATATGTTTTTGTACGGGCAAGCCCAAAGCAAACCTGAATCCACCCTAAAAAAAATTGATCGAAACCACGAACCTGAATCCGAATCCAAACCAGGACCGGCAACTTAGCAAACAGGTGTTCTATTTATAGTTAAAAGAGCTCTGAATCCTCATTTATTACCATACACGTGTTAAATCCAAACGACATGTCTAGGAATGCAAATCAGTGCACAAGCAAAACTAAAGAACCTCCATCACTGATCTTCACAACCATGTGGCCTTCTAATTTAAAAAAATCATTATCTGCAGCTAAAACTCATAAAAACAAAAGGGTAACTAAAAATATGATTTGCAAGGGTTCCAAATTTAGGTTTCATTCATAATGGACTGCTTTTGGCTGAAGTGATTTCAATTGAAATTTGAACTATTGCAATTTACATATGATATATGAATTGATGAGCTAGACACTTAGTCAATGTGAAAAAAAACAAGCAATTTCCATCCATAAACAACAATGAAAGTTGGTTGAAATTCACAATATTCTTTGTTTGATGTCTTTCAAAATGGTTGCATGACCTCTATAAATGTTTTTTTTTTGTATTTTCCTATTGTTTAGCATGTTGTATTGATAATAAATATGAAAAAACAAGCTACAAAGAAAGAAGACCAAACATACCAGTGAGCACAGTGTTGAGCAAAAGAACACCCTGTTGACAAAGACAGCAAACTTTGTCATGCCTGCCTTCTACATAGTCTAACTATCTATGTAAACTCCCAATAAGGATAATACCAACAGAAACAACATGCAAATGAGAGAAAACATGATCTTTGAACAAGAGCTTGATACTAATTTAGATTCAGACCCAAAATGCAAAAGTTTACAAAAACAAGCACCAACAAAAATACTAAAACAATGCCAGGCTTAAGAGCGAGCAACAAGATATTCAGTTAAATTAAAGATACATGTTATCAACTAGTCTTTAACACAAATACGTAAGTAACATAGAATTCTCTGAAGTATTCACTGGTAGTCTTAGGTTACAACTGAATTTTGAGATTAACTAGAACAATCTCTTCAAAATTCTAACTCTCCCAATCAGGAGATAACCCCATATATATAGTCAAAATAAAGAATTAAAGGAGCGTTATAAAATGTCACATACTTGCACGGCCCATCTCTCCAAGTTTCCATGTGAAGGAAGAGAACAGCCAACATCCTGTTGGATCTCTTTAAATATATTTACTAAGCTTGAAGGCATTTTGATACCATTTGGAACAGAGAAGCAAAGCCCCATTGCTTGGCCTGGGCCATGGTAAGGATCCTAAGACAACCACAGGAAACAAAGTACCATATACTGTTAAGATAGCAATGAACAGATGAAGAAAATAAAACCATAGCAATCTGCAACTACTTCATGATTGAGAAATTTTTTGTGTTAAACCGCTAACAAGTCTTATCAATGTTGCTTCTGAAAGTGACAACAGAATTGTTGACTCTAATCCTTAAAGGAATTGTTTCATCAAAAACTGTCTACTAAACCTATTTTTTCAAAAGCAAGCACACAGCTAATCTATTCATACCATTTTAGGAATTTTGGTGTAAGCTAAAAAAACATATTTAACAAGAGGGATCAAAATATAACTTACTTGACCAATAATGACAACCTTCACTTTCTCAAATGGGCATGAGTTCAGGGCATTGAATACAAGAGCAGGAGGTGGATAAATAGGAATACTTCCTCTAGATTCCTGTGTCACAAATTCTGAAAGCTTTTGCATGTAGGGCTTTTGAAATTCACTTGGAAGTGCATCCAACCAGGACTCTTCAACAATGAGATCTTGTAGCTTTGGAAAAGGCATTCCTTTTGCTGAAACCAAAAACAATAAAGACAACCAATGTAACCTTAAGCTAATCCGTCAACAGCAATCTCCAGACTCAACTGGTAGCCTATCCCACATATCTTTTTAATGCAAAAATAGTGAAATTGCTTTTAATAAAAAAGTCCAGCAAGCATTGCTCTACTTGTAAGGCAGATCAATTGCTGTGGTGAAACTCAAACCACACTGGCTATGCTATCCATGTTAATGCAGTTATACATATTCCCTGTTTAATGTGAAAAAAATTGCTTAACATGGTATAATGTATTGATCAGTGACTTTAAAATTGCAACTATTTGCCCTAGGCGAGTGGGCACTTACAAATTTGTCATTAATGAAAGAGTTCTTAGCATAACTGCAACCTTTATCTCCTTGATATAGATGAATAAATGTAGATAGAGAGAGGAGCTTCTGTTGTTGTAACTTGTAAGACAAATCCCAAGGCCCTAAAATAAATGTAGGATGCATTTATGTAGTTAATTTGGATTTCTCAGTGATGCAAAGGTAGCTACCGGTTCGGGTTTGGATTTGGGTATCCCAGTGACAAAAAAAAAGTTTAGGATTAGGTTTATTTTGGGTTCATTCCATGCAAAAAAAAATGCAGCCTACAAACAGGAAACAAGTTCAGAATGCTACTTACCATCATATAATAAACCAAACCACCATAAAAAAAAATACTAATTACTAAGTCAATGTCGATTACATCATGATAAATATTCATTGTTGAGAATTAAATAAAAAAGTCATCAAACAATGTCATATGGGTTTTCAAAAAGATTATTGTTGACATTAAATGATATAGGTAGATTAGAAAACCCACAAGGAATGCCAATGGCACTCACACTAAGTACGTTGCTGGCTAATTGACTCCTCTTAAAATGAAGAACGTTGGGAAGTAGAAGAATCAAAGTCAATATGATCTAACTCTACATCCCGCAACATCATTAACCCTTCCTTGTCATTATTTTGTTAGCACGAGAGAAAGCACAAGTTGGAATGTACATAGACTAACTCCTTTCTCTTTTTAAATTTCAACCAATTGCATTTTACTAAGTGGATGGAGTATGTGCTTCAATTCTGCTAAGATGAAGACAAGCTAGCAACCCACCGACGCAGAGTTAGAAAGATACAGTTTTAAAATTATAAATGAAACTTCAAAATTGAAATGTTTCAGATAAAAAACAGAAAAACTTGCTTGTGATAAAACTTTGATTGCAAGAGTTTGTAGGTGTTGGAATGCTTTGTCATGGGCGTACCACCAATTGTGAGCATCCTAATTATACTTATCATAAAAAGCAGAAATATATTGACCATTGGAGTATAGTTATACGAAATAGACAATCTTGTTCGTGACTACATCCTCCAAATTAAGACCAATGAAAAATATAGCAAACACTTGTACACGCTTTGTTGGCTTCTTAATCTTTATGTGGTGCAACCACCGTTGACAAAAAGAAGACCTTAACATCGTAATATTTTGGAATCAATGCAAAGGCAAGATGATGTAGTGAGGCGGTCATTTTGTTCTATCACTAAATAATAATTGTTTACGCCCATTTGAAAAAAGTTTCTTCAAAAACTTGTTCTTTCTCATTTATGTCATTCTTCATCTTCTCAGTCATTGAGTTGATGCCATTGTACCTTTCTCAAACATGGCTTATCATGTCACTCTAACAAAATATACTCAAGATGGTCTTGGTGAAACTAAGAAGATATTCCAATTTATCCCACGAAGTGTCATCTAAGATCATCCAGTTAATATTTGTTGCCCTCTCACTGTTAGATTACCTCTATAGTACCAAAGTTGGCTACTAACCATAGTAGAAAGTGCATCCCAAACCCAGAGTTACCAGACTTCGCAAGTCGTGAGGCGGGCAACTCTAAATGAGTATGAGAGACACAATAGCCAAGTGCTTTAGATTGTGAGCATAATTGGAGTATGTTTGAGCACATAAACTCCAAGATGCGCAATATATTGTCAGTGCAAAGGTTCAATGATTTAGTTTGTGTTCATTATAATCTTCACCTCTGTAATAGACAAATTTTGGGTAGAGACTTATTACAAATCACACTAGAGAAGATTGATCCACAGTCAGATTTGATCACTAAGATTGAGGATCGTGTTTGTAGTGATAAGGACCTCAATTGGGTTGACAAAGTAGATAGAGAGACAAAGGCAACAGTCATGGCAAAGGAGGAAGATAGAGCACAAGCAGACACCTTGGATGTTGGTGTGAGTGTCATTGAGATGCAAGCAGATATCATGGCTCCATCATCATCCAAGACCTATATTAGACGCCCACACAAGACTTGTCGTGATATTGGGTCAACTGAAGCAAGGTCCTTTGAGCAATACTTCTAATTTTTGTTTTGATATTTGTTCTGAACTTTTGATGCCATAGATTTCATATTCCATAAGTTTTGTGTACATTTGACAATATTTATATATCCAAATGTTTTATTTCCTTCGACTTAAATTTGTGTTTATACTTGCATAATCGATGTATAAACTTGTGTATGTGATCAACGCAGCTTCTATTTGATGAGTTTATTGTGTCTTTAAGGTTGATTCATTAAAGGGCGTGAAACAAGTTTAAAACCTTAAAATCTCTGAATTTCATGGGTTATTCAATTTGTCAAGTCTAGGTCTAGGTCAAAAATCAGCTTTCCAAGTCTTGGACGAGTTGAAGACTTGTAACACTATATAAACCTTCACAACACATTTCAAGTCAATTGTGTTAAAAAAAAATCAGATCTTAACAACCTATCTGAATATAAAAAAATAAAGACACATGTGGTCATCGATTCAACATGAGTCCAAATTAGCTAGTATAATAGTCGAGGGTGCTTACAAGCATGTCTTTTGGACCTCATGTTGTGTTCATGTGTTGAACAACACATTAAAAGGTATAGGGGAAGGTAGACTGGGTTAAGAGAGTGGTGGAAAATGCTAAAGATATTCAAATGCTAATTTGCAACCACCACACCTTAATCTCTTCAAGAGTTTTTTGAGGACAATTCTTCAAACTTTTGGAGACTAGATATACCAGTCACTTCATTTTGTTAGAGAGGATGCTTCAATGCAAGAGCCTCTACAATTGATGATGGTTAATCCAAAGTGGGGTACATGACTTGATGCAAATTTCGCCAATGGAAAAGTTGTGAAATAAAAAAGCCTCGATAACAATTAGTAGTCCACTATGAGGTGAAAGCATCCTAATTTTATTATCAAATTATTAATTTAGTAATGTTTAAACTTCGTAAACTTGTTCATTTTTTGTCTTAGCATTCACTCTTTAATGTTTGAGTCTTAAAATCTTATTCTTTTTTAAAATCTTGTAGATATGTTTGCTCCTCCATCTCACTTATTGTAGATGTCATTGTATTTGCTCATACAAACTCTCCAATCTTGGATAGATTTATAAGACATTTGACAACATGCTTGGATAGATGAAGCAAGCAATTCACAAGAAGGATCCTAATTTGGGATTATATAAGGATCATACTAGGCCCATTGTGACACATTGGTGCAATAACACCTCAGTTCGTATGACAACATTTTCTCTAAATCCCAAATGGTATGCACCAAGGACTAAGAGAGTGCCTCCTAAAGATGAAGAGATGAAGGATGGGTTAATGAAAGCCTTTCAAAATATGCATTTAGTTGAGGAAAATTTACTTCCAGTTCAAACACAAAGACTTGCCTTTGTTAATCTTCATGGTCAAACATTCAACAAATCGAAGGCAAGGATAGATAGTGCTACATTAGCTCAATTTGACCATATTGGATGGTGGATATGACATGGCAAAGATACACTAGAGTGTAAAATGATTGTTGTTCACCTCCTTTAACAAGTTGCCAATTCCAATACTATAGGGAAGAATTTTTCCACACATACCTTAATCCACTCTATCAAGATATATAGGCTTAAAGGAATTGGTCCATGTATAGTTTCAACCACTCTATCAACTGAAATAGACTTACTTCTCAACAAGTAGAGAAAATGGTGGTTATGCATAGTGCCTCTAATCTTCAAGATCTACAAACTCTTCGGGATTAACAAACCCCAACTTTACAATGGGATCTCAATCCTAAAGGCACCACACAAATTGATCAAGGGGCACATGAGGGATCGGCAGTTGTTTCAAACTTTCAATGGATGAGGCAACCCCAAATATTGGTAGTGAATCAAATTCAAAGTCTAAGTTTGGTTTGGGTGTGGATAAGTCAAAGGAATAGCAAGAGTAGATCTTCCATTGTCTACATTTTGTACTTGTAGCCTTTTGGCCTTTTCATTTTGTCGTATTATGTATATTAAAATTGGTAATAAAAACTCAATTTGAAATTATTAGACCTTGAAAGTTTGTTAATTTCTATGTAAATTCTTAATTCAGTTCTTATGTTTCATAATATGGGGCTATAATATATATGATGAATGCCTCAAATGAAAAATAGAAATTTTCTAATTCATTAATTTTTCCCTATTTTTTTATTGTTCTCTTCTGCATTTCCCTTAAAAAAGCCCTCCCATCCCTTGTTATACCAGAAATGCATCCCCTGTTTCTTGTCGCCTTTGTCCTAGAAAGTCGGTGTAACATAGAAAAAATAAGAAAAATAAATAAACCTAGGAAGTCGAGTTCGGCTAGAAGGGCCCCTGGACCAGACCAAGTTCGAACTGGTCCACGGTCCGGGTTTGGTCCGCCTGTGGTCCCGGGCAGGGTCCGGTCCACAAGACCAAGTTCGAACAACCCTGTGCACAGTTCAGATCCAGGGGAATTTCATGCAAAACGGCGAATTTGGAGCAAACTTCTACGAATTTTCGCCCACGAACGAAGTTTAACTCATTTTTTTGGCATATTATATAAATTTTTCGCCCACGGATGGAGTTTAAGCCGAAGGCGCTGCCCCTTGACCCACAGGTCCAGATTCGGACCCTGCCCGGATCCAGCATGGACCGGGGGCGAATCTGGACCCGGACCCGAATCCGGGGTCTAGGGTCCAAATCCGGCAACTTAGAAATATATACAGCAGCATAGAGAATCGAGAAAAAGGAGAAGGAGATGCAGATTCAAAGAAAGAGGAAGTTGCATAAAGTTGGGGAAGAAAATAGAGAGAGGTAAATAGTGAGAGGGCAATAGAAGGCCAAGAATGTAATTTTGTACTGTAGATTTTATGTGGAATGTAAATTTATATTTACATTTGGATTCAATAACAAAGATTGAGTTTTTGTTTGAAAGATTTAGTTTTTCGTGATAGGAATTTATGTGTATGCGTTGAGGGAGAGTCTCTTTGCATTAAATGGTATCAGAGCATGTAATATCCCCTTTCTAACCAATTGACAAGGGGAACCATTATCTTGTTCAGTCAAGTTCTCGTAGGCTAATGGATAAGAGAAGAGGGAACTTTGGTGGCAATTTAATCAAGCTTGGGTGTTATCCTACTTTTTATGTGGTCCAAGATTTTATTTTTAAATAACATAAGGTCTTAAGTGAAGATTAAAATATTTCACTTATGTTATTTAAATATTATAAAGTTAAGAGGTTTGAAGATCCCATCAACATAAGGTTGCTTTAAAAAGGACTCCTAGGACTAGAGAGTCATAAGGTGTTTTTATTAGTAAATTAAAAATAAAGGCTCAAGTTGGCATCCAACTTCGGGAGACATAAGGTTATTTTAAAAATTAAATTAAAAGTTGCACAAACCTAATTAGGGCATTGAGTTCGAGTTTATAAAAACTTTTGAAGCCTTTGTTCATTCGGGTTATTCATGTTTGGATGTAATGAACTTGTCCGGTTCTCTCTACTAATTTCTCTGTCTTTAACCAATTTGGATAAAACACTATGTTTGCTTGCTTTGAATTTCTAACCTCCAATAATCAAATTTTCATTCATATGCAAAGAAACAATTTATTCAACCATTCAATGAAAGCATTTATTATATGTCCTTCAAAGATGAATACAATTATATTAAAAAAGCTTGTTTATTGTTGCTGATGTCTCACGCGGTGAATGGGAGTGTAAGCTGGTTCCAATTCCCCATGCAACTTCACCGCAGTCCTTCTTCTCCCCCACGCGAGAGTTACTACAGCCCCCACGCGAGAGCTACTGCAGACTCCACGCAATGTTGGAGTGGTAGTCGCGCCTAGCAAATACCTTACACGGCTGTTAATGTAGATGCGTGTCCACCAGCCACGTCCCACTTCCAATCCGCCTGGGAATGGTGATCCGCCAGCAGCCGTGGCGTGATGAATAGTCTCCTAGTCTGTCGCGGGTAGGTATGCATAGCAGCCCAGAATGGCCCGATTCCTTTCAGAAAACACACACCAGCAGATGAATTCGGTCCTCTTACTAATCTCAGTTAGATTAATTCTGGAGTGCGATTTCTTCTTCCTTACAACAAAATTGACCTCTTAAGCAGGCCACAGTTCAATCGAATTCAATTTTGAATTCAAAACCTCCACGTATACAACAACACGTAGGAAAGATACAATCGATTATACAACAGCAATCGATTGATGATTAGCCCAAGAAGAATCAGTCTTCAAGCAACTAATTTGACCCTTATATTTCAGCAAGGGCTCAGATAATGAGAGATAATTCTCCAGACCAAGTTTTAACAAAATATATTCGATGCTTAGCTTCACAAATGAGCTTGTATTTATAATACCTCAGATGCAATAGTTTCCAAAACTATCATCAGTTAACCATTTATCATAATATCAACTTCTTAAATCATTATATTAATAAAGTATTATTATTATAATAATATAACCTTTTATTAATTAATAACATGTCGTTATTAATTAATACCATTAATTATCAAATATGATTATGATGATGATTCCTGCATCTCCTGCTGAAGCGACTGATCTCATGGCCTGTAACTGCACTGCCAAAAATAGTAACTGGCCCAAACTGACTTACTATAAATAGTAAGTCCAGATTTGCGACAAAAGACAAATCTGATCACTAAGACTCTCAAAGCAACCTGTCAACTCACGAGGGTCGCGCTGATGAGTTGACCATATTCAGGTTCCCAGGACCTACTAATTTGGGGACATCACATTGGAGTTTTAGTTGTAGCTTCTCTGGAGGCTCTCTTCTGGGTTAGTGAGGACAAAACCCCTAACTGATTACATCTTCTACACTGTTGAAAGATACAGTCTAGGAGATCTAAGGTGTTTATTATACAAGCAACACGTCGATTTTTCAGAATAATTGCTCCTATCATTAACAAGGCTGTTGCAGATTTGTTGAAGCTGTTTGGACAGATTTTGAAGGGTTTGATGAGACCTATTGTGGCAGTTAGGGGCTACAAATATCCTTCCATCATTTCATTGGCATTCGATACTCAGAGTTGAAGGTGTGGTGCCCAGATCTAGACATTTGCAGATCCCATTTCATTACAGCAATGGGTATAAGTGATCAACTTTTTCTGGGTAGGTTTGATTTAGTCTTTTTGATATGTAGGGGTATTTAATGAACTGGGTTGTTGTTTTATTGGAGTAAAAACCATTATTTTGATCAGCATCTCAATCTAGAAATTCCTGCTATTATATTGCTGCTTGCATGATGTTACATTGTTTCGAAATTTGTATTTGCTACAATTCATTATTGTTTCTTGATGAATTATCAATTAAACAACAAAAAAAAACCCTTCTGCACCTTCTATCTAGTCTACATTGAAAAAAACAAAGTATTTTTAATTTAAAAAAACAACATGACGGCATACTATAGAGCAAGTGATCCTGAGCATGTAGACAAAGTGTCGAACATGAAGCAATCTAGCACCAAAATCTGTGGGTGGAGAGCATAAGTTTGTTGGTGTCCTCCAATAAAGGAGGAGGCTGAATAGAAGGTGCACACAGAGAGAGGTGTGCCTTCCAAAAATCTTTGTTGGGTAGAAAATAGATGTGTTATGTGATTTTTTTTGCAGGTGTACAGGCAAGTTGCAGAAGTAACTTTGAGGAGGTCTTATATTAAGGGTGTGTTAAAAACATTTGATGAAATGTCAAATAAGAGGAAAAGTGTGAGATTGCTTGTTGGAAAGCCTTTGGGAATTTCAATCCTTGAAGAAGAGAAAAAGAGTAAATGGCTAAAATTAATGATAATGAAGAGGATGTTGAGAAGTTTGAGAGAAACCAAAGTAGTAGTGGAGCAAAGGAAAGAAGAGGACATAGGTTTAGTTGTTGACGAACCTGTACATGCAGAAGAAGATGAAAAGGTTGCAGCAAAAAGTGACATTGCTGCAAAGGAGAAGGTTGTAGCAAAAGATGAAGTTGCACCAACATATTTGTATGAAGACTTGGAGAGAATGGTGAGTGAGGTTGCTATAGAAACATGTGTTCGAGAAGGCATGGGAAAAAAAAAGAAAGAGGTTGCAATTGTGAGTGGTCTTGCCAAAGTAGAGGAGAAAGAGGTAATGTTTAATTTTTTTGAATTTTGTCATGATTAAGTCGATGTTGATTTGCATATAGATATATTGGTTAGTGTGCAAGAAGAAGAGGGAATAAACAAGTATATAGAAGAAAAAGAAGTGAATGCTAAAGGGAATGAGGTAAATTTTCTTTTTTTAAAATTTTGTAATGAAGTTGATGTTGATTTGTATTTCATTGATATGGTGAGAGGAAATGAGAAGTGGTGAGTTAAAGATTGTGAAGTCATGGATATAGGTGAGAAGATTTTAATTTCCATGGAATCAATTATCTCAATTTGTGTATAGATAAATTGGAATAGGGTGAAAAAAATTGGTGGAGGTTGGTTAATGGTGAACATAGGTCTACAAGAGAAAAGAGAGGAGAATAATTTTGGCAAATGAAACTAGGGGGAGTTCCAAGTAGATGTTGAAAGAGGAGGAAAAATAAAAATAAAAACAGGTACCTCTCACAGTATAGTAGTATGCTGCAAGTTTTCTTTAACTTGAAATAGTAGTTCTACTATTCAACTCCATTTGTGAGCTATGCTCACAATTTTCTTACTTGAGGTGTTTCATGCAGGAGTATCTAGGTCCAAAGACAATCTTGCACTGCTCAAAAAAATATTAATTGTTATTTTCTAATTTTTTGGTCTCTTATGTTGGTTGCAGGCATCTTACATCATAAAGAAGTCACTCACGGGTGCAAAGTTGCAAGTTTTGAAAAGTTGTTGGAAAGGGGGACGAAACACCAATTGTTCAAAAATAGTTTTCTAGGATTTTAGCTTAAATTTTAGTATGTTATTTCTTGTAGAAAAACTCTAATCCCCATGTATTCCTAAAGATGAAGGTGGGAACTCCTGATGTTCAAGTTTTTAGAGCATGTAATGTCCCCTTTTTGAAATAGGATTTACTTTAAATAATAATAATAAATTTAAAATATATTAGAATATAAATAAAAATTAAATTAAAAATATAAAAGAATAAAATTAAAATATAACATAATTAGAATTTAGTGAAGTTAATGAAGGGTCAAAAGGCATGAAATGAAAAGTTACAACTCCCTCAAACATGAGATATAATAAGAGAGAACTTCATTTGAAAGAGGGAGAGGAAGGAAGAGAAAAGGGAAGGTGTGATTTAAGAAAGAATTAATGGAAGAGAAAAAGGAAAAAGAAGAAAATAAGGAAGTGACTCCTTCAAAAGGCAAAATTAAAAAAGGTTGTCACTCTTTCAAAGGGCGGCAACAATGATGAAGGGCTGTGACTCTTTCAAAAGGTTTGCAATTATGAAAGGTTGTGACTCTTTCAAAGGGCAGCAATGATAAAGGGTTGTGACTCTTTCAAAAGGGTTGTAATTATGAAAGGTTGTGACTCTTTCAATAGGTAATGATGAAAGGTTGTGACTCTCACAAAGGGCAGAGATGTTCAAGGGTTGTGACTTTTACAAAGGGTAGTAATTGCGAAAGGTTGTGACCATTGCAAAGGGCAAACATGATGAAGAGGTGTGACTCTTCCCCACATTGGAAGATATAAAGGTTTCACTTGGGAGGACATTCAATGGAGATCAATGTGGGGAATAATATATTATTCTCAAAGGCAACAACAAATAATGGTGACTCAATTCTTATGAAAGGTGGTGAACCTTTCATCAATAAAGTATAAAGCAGATTTCATTCCAAGCATTGAAGGAGGAGTTATCAATCATCATCCTTCTTTCATCAATCATTAATCCCTCAAGAAATCAAGAAAACAACCAAACAGCGAAATCAAGCAAACAATCATCAAATCCACATCAATCATCACTTCATCTTGGGATCAAGAAAACATACAATTCAGCAATCAAGCATCACTCTTGTTAGCAATATGTGTTCAGTGTTGTTGTTGATGTCAACATGTTGTTTGCATTGATGTCAACCTGATGATGTGATGTACTGCTTGATGGTTAGAAGCTGGTAGATGTTCAAGAATGAGTGTTCAGATGTTAATCTGATGTATGATGATGATATCAAGTCAGTATGTTATGTTTCAGGAAGGTGACAATTTGGGAAGCTAGAATATGCAAGAAATAGTATTTGAAGTCCTTATGGGAGAATGCTTTGCATTCCTCCGCATAAGAAGTTGATGGCTTCTGGTTCTGGTTGTAATGTGTATGGTCAGTGAATGTTGCACTATCATGTTTTCAGGTCCCCGGCAGCTCAAAGGTTGAGGTTGTGATTTGTTGTTTGCTAATAGTGAAGTTGGTTGTCAAGACTAGTTCGGAGAATGCACAACATTGGTGTTTCTAGGTATGCGGCTTGGTGGACATGTTCAAAAGGCTTGTGCAATGTTCCAATTCAAAATTCTTATATTAGTTTGTTCCGCAAGTGAAGATATGTTGTTCTGTGTTTGGCATCGTTGTTTGTGTTGGTCTTTGGCCAACTTAGTGAATTATCTTAATTGAATTATGATCTTTCGGTCCGGATATGCTTTGGAAGAAGAGTTAAGAAGTTGTTATGGATCTTACTATGTCATGTTTGGATCCGCATTAAGCTATGTGCATTGGACTATGCTTTTGGACTGATTGGTTAACGTGTTTTACTGCTTTTCTACACATTATGTTTGGTGTCATTAATGGAGGATGTTGAGTTGTGTGTGCTTCGATTAAATTAGTTGTGGGAGGTGTGTTATGATGTGTTTGGGTCCCCTTCATCTCTTAGGGTGGACCACATTGAGTGCAACTGTTCATGGTGGCCGACTTTGTGTAAATATTGTTTATCTTTAACGTGACCAACCCAGTTGAAGTTTTTGGTTATCAAGTTGATATATATATATATATATNTTTATATATATATATATATATATATATATATATATATATATATATATATAGGTGTGCGGATGTTTGAGTTGACTATGGATTGAATGTGAAGTCGTTGTGATGCGAATGTGGAAGAGCAGATGTGCGAATTGATAATATTTTTTCAGAGTTGACAAAGTTTGTGGCAGCGAATATTTGACATGATCAGGAAATCCTACATCTTTTCAATTCATCAATTGCCTATGCCTACTAAAAGACAGTGAGTCCTTTTGGCAACTTGTACAGTCTTGTATCTTGCCCTAGGATCGTGTGTCTCAGGCTTGCAAATCCTTTGTATCTTGCCCTAATGTTGTGCGCCTTAGCCTGCAAGTCCAAACCAGGAGCAATGAATTCATTGACCTCTAGCCTAAAACATTGTAATCAGTTCTTCATATCGTGAGTGTGATTCTCACCATTGTTTTCCCACATTGGGTTTTCCACGTAAAAAAACCGGTGCTGCTGTGTTTGTGTGTTCAATGCATTATCTTTCATTGATGGTTAGTTGGATAAAGATAATTGATAAGTGTTTGTAACAGAAAAGTTTAAGATTAGTTCAAGATTAATTCACCCCCACCCAAGTCTTGTGGTATGTTCAACAACTCTATCAAATCAACATTCAACATATCAAACTAGCATTCATTATATCGTCACTCTTCAATCATCTAATCACAATTAGTTAACAATAACTCAATAATACCTTGAATCCTCAAATCAAAGGAATTCATTCAATCAATCAATCATTCAACGACAATCGAACACCAGCAAAAGCAATCATATGTCCAGCAAAGCAATTTGTGTGACAACCATTTAATTTACTTTGGTATAGAAAATTAATATTGTTTCTCTGTATACATACACACACATATACATATATCAAATAATATGCAATCAAAGAATGCGTGAATCTAAATATCCATACATTTATCAATATGAATTTATGCAATAATTGATCATGTGGAAGGGAGTGCAAGGAGGGGGAACGGTGGAAGGTCCCTCACTACGTATGTCACCTCATAAAGATGGTTAAGGACCATGAGGCCAAGGAGGATAAGGTCATGCTCTTGGGCCTAGGGTTGAGGGCCATTTTAAAGGCACGTTATTGTAGCCTCCCCTACCAACCCCACATTGATCGATTGTTGAAGTGAACTAGAAGGGATCCTCGAATGTAGGAGGTAAGAGGTTGACATAATGGAGGAGAACGGCATACAAACCTCACTAGGTACATCACCTCATAGAGATGGTTAAGGACCATGAGGCCAGAGAGGATAAGGTCCTATTGTTGGGCCTGGGGTAGAGGATATCTAGGGCACCTCATGTCTTCCATCACAATCCTCATTATGGTTGAGCTCCCACAAAATCATTTAGATTTGCTGTGTGTGTGTATAGACATACACACACACACACACACATTCCTTAACCCTAGAAATGGATGTCTCATGAATTATATCTACATTATTATCTAACTTGGTTTGTGGAGTTCCTAAGCAGACCCATCTCATCTTATTCTTATGCAAGGATTGTATATCTAACTATATTATGTTGTTTATCTCATTTGGATCTATGAATTTAGGGCAAAGTACAAGGTGATCCAAGAAAGGGACACTACAAAGCAATTGGAGGATGTTTGCACATTCAAAGTTAACACCAAAAAGTGGTATGTCAACAATTTTCTATGCACTTAAAATGATTGAAATGATATGAATGTAAAGGGTCTCCAAAATTAAACATTAGAGATTTTAAAAAAAATCAATGGGGGAGTTACAAGTGAATTATTGTCAAGAAGGTTGGATGCCTATGCTAGAGAAAACTATAAAGCCAAGCTTCTTGAAGGGAAGACAAAACATTGAGGAAGAAAATGAAGAGTTTGATGCATCTTTGAGGCTGCAATTATAATACATGTAGCAGTATGGAGAATAGGGATAAAGGAGGAGGAGAAGATGCAGATTCGAAGAACAAGGAAGTTACATAAAGTTGGGGAAGAAAATGGAGAGATAGATAAATAGTTAGAGGGCCATGTGATGCAGGAGCATCCTGGGGTAGTTGGCAATCATGTATCACCAAAAAGATGTTTTGGTTTGGTTTTGGTTTTCGGTAGCAAGCTCAGTTGGAGACCTGAGTTTCTCGGTCATTTGGTGGTAGTTCTCGGATGGAACATCTGTTGCTTCACCGACGCACTCGGTGACTGGGCTCGGTGGTGCTCGGCGATGCTTGGCTTGGTGGTGTCTATCCAGTGGTGTTCGGCTCAATTCTGCCTCTCACCGAGTGGCTTGGTTTCGGTGTTCTGATCACCGACGAGGTTTTCTGATTGTTTGGGTTGGCCGACTGGTGCATTTAATTTGGGGTTGTGTTCCTCGAGTTTTGGATCAATCGTTGGAGGTGTGAGGACCTAAATCTGATTTGGTTCACTCTCCTATGCAAATTTAATGGTTGTTGGAAGCCGACTGATGAAGAACACGTTGGGTGTTGTGTTCTTGATGTCAACTTGTGTTTGGTTGATTTATTTTAATTGTAAAGCCGACTTGTGGTTGTGTTGTATAAAAAGAGGGTTTGGTTAGCGTGAAGGAGGGGAGAAAGGAAGTAGTGAAAGAGTTGTTGTAAAGGTCTGCGGATCTGAACTAGGTGAAGGATACCTTGGAGGGCTAGCAGCTTGTTGGCTTAGGAAACAAGAGGATTGCTTGGTGGCTTGCGAGAACAAGTTTAGATCTATCTTGAGTTTCGCTGCCAGATTGTTGTCTGTTACAGGTCTGGGGGCTAGTTAAGGGAGTGATCTGAAGCTTGCAGAAGATCTTTGTGATAGATCTTAGTGTATTTGCTGATGTATGTGGCCGTAACCGAGAAGGCCTTACAGCTCGGCATGTTGCATGTAATTGAATTTCTGATGATTAATGAGTTGATATTTATTATATCTTGTTGTGTTGTGGTTTCCGTTGTTGTTCTTGTTGTTGGCTGCAAGACTGGACATCTCTTTTGAGGTCTCTCCGACCTTGACTGCGTCAAGTGGTATCAGAGCGTGGTTGAATCTTGTTGTGGCAGTTTCAAATCTGAATTATGGACTTGTGGTGTTCTTGTTGCATTGTTGTGAGGTGGCAGAGAGTGGATCTGACTTACATTAGCGAAGGATTTGCACAAGGTGACCAGGAAGGAGATTGATTGCTACTTGAGGAGTTTGCACTTAGGGTTTTGGAGATGCCTCCTCGGAGACTAAACCCTAGGATGATTGATCAGATGAAAGAGGATCTACGAGATGAGATCCGTAATGAGATGGCTGAATTGAGGAATGAAGTTATGGAGGGAATCAAAAATGTTGTTGTTGGATTGCAAAGAGGTCCTAGAACAGAAGATGCTTATGAAGAAGCTGCTGAAAACTTTGAAGCTCCTGGATCTAGTGGAGATGACAGAGCCGATCAAATGGAGAGATCTGGTGAAGACAGAACTTATCGGTTGCAGAGATCTGGTGCTCGGTTGGGTACAAGCTACCGAATGGAGGTTTCCAATTTCTCAAGTACATTGAGGCCTAAAGATCTGATTGATTGGATCAGTGAGTTAGAAGACTACTTTGAGCTGGAAGACATTGGAGATTCGCTTAGAGTGAGGATAGCACAGACTAAGTTAAAGGGACATGCTGCTCTTTGGTGGAAGGAATTGCAGAGAGATAGAAAAGAAGAAGGTGAGATGAAGATCAATCGGTGGAGGTTGATGGTGGCAAAACTTAAAGCTAAGTTCATTCATGTCGACTATGAACTTGAGTTGTTTAAGCAGTTACAAAATCTAAAGCAGCAAGAGATGATTGTGGAAGACTATACCGAGGAGTTCTACAAGTTGACTATTCGGTCTGGGCATACAGAACTTTCTAAGGAAAAGGTGGCGAGGTATATTAATGGTCTGAGATTCAATATCCAAGATGAGATTGATATGTTGAAGATTGACTCAGTTGAGGATGCTTACCAGTATGCCCTGAAGGCAGAAGCTAAGTTGAAGAGAAGACATCATGGTAATTCCCGAGGGAAAGAGAAGCAAGAGCAGTCGGTAAAGGATAAACTGAGAGTTGAGGAGGAACCAAAACCTGTTGAGCCAAGGAGAAAGGCAGGTAGAGGTGTATTCAGAGGTACATGCTATAACTGTGTGAAGAAGGACATCAATCATTTGAATGTCCCCAGGCAGATAAGAAGGTCAGTAGTCACCGAAATGCTATGGTGAATGAAGTTGCTGAGAATGAACCAGAGGTGGAAGGTGTGAATCTTTTACTTAGAAGAACATTGCTGCCCACGAAACAAGTTGATTCTTGTCAGAGGAAGAACTTGTTCAGGACTATGTGTAAGTCTGGTGGTAAATGTTGTAAGATGATTGTTGATGGAGGGAGTACTGATGACTTGGTTTCTGAGGAGATGGTTCGGAAGCTTAGTTTGAGGAGGTTGAAACATCCTTGTCCTTATAGGATAAGCTGGTTACAAGAAGATCATGCAGTAGAAGTGAAGGAACAGTGCATGGTAAATTTTCACATTGGTTCTTATAAGGATGAAGTATTATGTGACATTGTGGAGATGAGTTCTTGTCATGTTTTACTTGGGAGACCTTGGCAATATGATAGAGAGGCTATTCATGACTGTAAGAGGAATTTCTTTACTATCCTAAAAGATGGATAGAAGTTTACTTTGATTCCTTTGAAGGATGAAGACGAAGGAGTGAGATGGCTACAGAGGTTGGTGCAAAGATTCAGGTTCAAAGATCTGAAGGCACATTAGAGAGTGCTAGTCGTAAGAGGAAGCAAAGAAGAACCGAGGCATGGGTGTATCGGTTGCGAACTCGGAGGACATGTATACCAAGGACCAATTTAGGATCTATGTATTGAATCCTTTGTCGAGCTGCTAAGAGCATCTTTTCTCACCTGGGGTGTCTGATGCAGGAGCATCCTGGGGTAGTTGGCAATTTTGTATCACCAAAAAGATGTTTTGGTTTGGTTTTGGTTTTCGGTAGCAAGCTCGGTTGGAGACCTAAGTTTCTCGGTCATTTGGTGGCAGTTCTTGGTTGGAAGATATGTTGCTTCACCAACGGACTCGATGACTGGGCTCGGTGGTGCTCGACGATGCTTGGCTCAGTGGTGTCTGTTCAGTGGTGTTCGACTCGATTGTGCCTCTCACCGAGTGGTTTGGTTTCGGTGTTCTTGATCACCGACGGGGTTTTTTGATTGTTTGGGTTGACCAACTAGTGCATTTAATTTGGGGTTGTGTTCCTCGAGTTTTGGATCGACCATTGGAGGTGTGAGGACCTAAATCTAATTTGGTTCACTCTCCTATGCAAATTTAATGGTTGTTGGAAGCCGACTAACGAAGAACACGTTGGGTGTTGTGTTCTTGATGTCGACTTGTGTTTGGTTCATTTATTTTAATTGTAAAGCCGACTTGCAGTTGTATTGTATAAAAAGAGGGTTTGGGTAGCATGAAGGAGGGGAGAAAAAAAGTAGTAAAAGAGTTGTTGTAAAGGTCTGCGGATCCGAACTAGGCGAAGGATACCTTGGAGGGCTAGTAGCTTGTTGGCTTAGGAAACAAGAGGATTGCTTGGTGGCTTGCGAGCACACGTTTAGATCTATCTTGAGTTTTCCTGCCAGATTGTTGTTTGTTACAAGTCTGGGCTAGTTAAGGGGGTGATCTGAAGTTTGCAGAAGATCTCTGTGATAGATCTTAGTTTATTTGCTGATGTATGTGGCCATAACCGAGAAGGCCTTACAGCTCGGCATGTTGCATGTAATTGAATTTCTGATGATTAATGAGTCGATATTGATTATATCTTGTTGTGTTGTGGATTTCGCTATTGTTCTTGTTGTTGGCTGCAAGAGTGGATATCTTTTTTGAGGTCTCTCCGGCCTTGACTACATCACCATGGAAGGCCAAGAATGTAATTTTGTGTAGCAGATTTTATTTGGAATGTAAATTTGAATTTACATTTGGATTCAATAAAAAAGATTGAGTCATCGTTTGAAAGATTTAGTTTTATGTGATAGGATTTTATGTGTGTGTGTTGAGGGAGACTCTCCCTACATTAATGCTACCCCGAGTAGGAAAGTATAGTGTACAATTTTCATCTCTACAATAGCAATCCCAAACTCCATAACCTACTAGGTTAACATATTAGTGTAATACACGTGAATTCTCTAATATGATATTCTTTTTAAAAAAAAAAAAAAATAACATAACATGTTAAAACAATACCATTTTAACCAAAGTTTTTAGCATCCGAAAGGAAACAGAATTCTTAGTTTAGTGATAAAGGAATTAACTTTTAAACATAACTAGAACTAAATTGATAATTTAAAAGATAGGAAATAGTTCATTGAGGCAAACATATTATTAAAGGTACACATAAGCACTCACTAAAATAGTTGCATCTCATACCCTAAAAAAGCTATATCATGAAATGTTTGGCAGCGATATTTCACACAAAGCATGAAAAGCATATGATATATTTAAAATTACACTTCAACTCTTTGGAATGGCATTAACCCATGGTACAGAGGTCAAGAATTTAGATTTTAAGCCACAAATAGAAAATGATTGTCATCAACGTGAGCCCAGACATGGCACTTAAAAATCAATTGGGGAGAGCTTAAGAATAAGGAGACAATGAATGTGGATATTGTGAAGACAACTCTTGAATTATACTTCACAAGGATAAATTGTTTGTATACTTAACTTTACAAGTCTTGAAGACCACTTTGGTCAAAGGATATTAAAGAGCCTTATCATCGTCACCATCAAGTGGTTGTGTTCAATAGGAAAGATGCTTAGATATTAAAGAGACCATCAAAATTCTTTTTTCTGTAGAAAAAAAAATTCTTTTGATCTCTCTAAACATCTTGGTACAGAAAGTAGAGATCTCTCATTCCAAAAGGTCATCCCTTTGGCTGTGATCTAATAGTTAAACACTGCAACGCCAAGTTCAAAGTTCATTGAATCAAAGAGTTTGAGTAAAAGGTAGGAGTTTGACCTCCAAGAGTCAAGGATGAGGCCCATGGAAGGACCTTTGGCCTAATTTTATTCTGAGGACAATTCTGTAGAATTGAAACAAAATAACTATAGAACCAAAATGATCTTCCCTTGTAATATCCATATAAACTAGAAATCCCAAATATATAGTTAAACTTTATACAAGTGTTTAAGAGGAGGGCTGAAAGTTTCCTTAACCAATTCAAGTACTTTTATGTTTATGTGGTAACTTGCATAACTTATTTTTAAAATAATGTACATGGGATGTTCAGAGTCCATTGGATTAAAAGGAACTGGAAAAATGTGAGTTGTCAGTTTATACCAATATTTATGATCAGATTAACTGGCAAACAGACTGTTCAGTTTATGGACAAATATTTGGAGTTCTTAAAGTTAGAGTTGGAGGCCACTGTAGCTCTTTACTCCCTATAGCTGGGTTTTCTGCGGGTTCTTCTCTGTATTGTTGCAACTTCGTGGCCCCTTATCTAACTGCTTGCTAGTGTCCTCTTTTGGCAGTTTCTCTGCATCCTTCTGTTATTTTGTAAAAAAGGATGGCCCCTTTCAAAACTCCTTTTTATTCTTAATACAAAAATAAATTTCTGATCATCATTGTATGAGCAAATAATAACACAATTGCAAAAAGTAACTTGACATAAACTGTCAAGAAATGCCAATAGAAACACCCCAACCCAAAGAAGAAATTTAAAGAAAGAATTTGATTGTGTTAAACATAGCAAGATATAATATAATATTAAAATAAAATTATATCATCTGACTGAGAGCTATGTCTCAAGTCTTATTTCTCCTGGTCTCCTCTCTGTGTTCTCGTTACATGCAGTGTTAATGTAGCAGTTAATATATAGCCAGCCCCATTTTGAATTTTCCTCCAAAGGGCTTAGTATAAATATTCAGGCTATAAATATTTGTATAGCCTCAGGGCTAATATTCCTATTATGTAATCTCTTTTATATCAATATATAAAAAACAAAAATAAAAACATGTTATAGACCAAAAAAAAAAAAAAATTATATCATATTCATTTATTATCTAACAATTATATAGATAAATATAAAAATTAATTTTAAAATATCATAAGATTTTATATAAATTAATCTTTCACGAAAGCTTCTTTCGATTTTTTATAAATTTAACCTTCCCCTCTCTCTCTCCATATATAAAAACTACATCAAAATTACTTTTAACTTCAAATTTATCACCAAAAAGAATTTCATGACAACCAAAGGCTTCTAGTTTTTCTCACAGCACCCACTGAGAATTTGTTAACAGAAAAGAATCCTACGACGTGTGAAGCCTCTTTATTTCTCTCACAGCAGTTGATAAGAAATGTTAGCTTCCGTCTAAGCATCATGACCTAAATGTTTTCCAGACAAATTCATTAAATATTAACCAAAAAAAATAAAGATCCCTCCAAAGTAGAAGACGGAGATGTAAACCCCTTACCCTTGGCATCTGCAACTCTCTCTTCGCAAATCTTGCGCATGCGCTTGTCTCTCGCTAGTGATTTGTTCATTTCCATTCGCATAATTTGTTCAGAACTCAATTGCAGTTGCGCACTGGCAGTAGCTTCTTTTGTCTTTTGGCTATCATTATCTTCACAGATGAAAGAGGAAGAAGATTGGACACTTGCCTTGTCGTGGTGTGAAGCCTGGAGCATTTGGTCTTTGATGGAGCTGTGTGAAGTGAGGCAAACTGCAATGGCGTTGGCGCCAGAGCCAGAATTTGCAGCTCTGAGTCGCTTGGGCGCTTGGAAAAGTTCATTCAGAGGCGCCATCCTCCAAACCCAAAAAAAAAAGGTGCCACTAATTAAATTGCAGAAGTTGAAAGTTAAATAGCCGATGTTGTGGATTGAATATTCAGGATTTACCTTGTTGAATTGATTAAGTAGTTGGCTTGAATAAGTGTTATTCCCATGTCGCTCCTCCCTTCTTCTCTGTTAAGCTTCAAATCTCGCGCCTTTTTCTCAAACCTAACCGAAATATGCTATTGAATGTTTTTAGGTTTTTTTTAATAGGAGTTGTAATGCAGCCTAGTTCTTTCCAAAAGGGCAATTGGTAAGAATGCAAAATGTTTTTGTAAATCAAATATAAATTATGCATTAAATAGTAATACAAATGTCAAATTATAAGAAATAATTTGTTTGGATCAAGAAGTGTTCTTAGTGTTGTTGTAGTGGTCGAGGTATACAATAATAGGGGTTTTCCACGAATAGGAAGCATCAATATGAGCGGATTGACAAGATACTCCTTGATTTCCTCAAAGCCTTGGTGACAGTGATCGTCCTGCGTGAACGTGAAGGTAGTGGTTTCCTTATGGACTAGATGAGTGAAGGGCTAGCATTTGTCTACTAGCTGTGTAATGAATCTATGTATGGATTGTAGCTTCCCTTATAGACTGTGTAGCTGATTGAGAGTCCTTGGGGCATTTTTAGAATAGCCTTGACTTTCTTGAGATCGACTTTTATGCCTCATCTTGATACTATGAATCCTAAGAGTTTCCTTGATGTGACCCCAAAGACACATTTATTGGGGTTTAGTCACAGCAAATATTTCTTAAGGCGATCAAAAATGCATTCTAGAACATTAAGGTGAGCTATTCTGGTTCTGGACTTTCCCAAGAGATCATCTACATATCAATGAAACAATTTGAATACTTAATAGACAATCCTAAAATTTGTATATATGTAACTAAATAAACCCCTTTGACCAACAAAAGCATGGAAAAGGAGTAACATACATTAAATAAAGTTTAAAAAACATATTATATTGGACATGTAGGAGCTATACTACATACCTAATCATTCTAAGAGAAATCTTATAATACATCTTTCTTTAATAATGTTGACAACCCTCTAGAAATATGATACTACCCTCTACATTGCATATGTGGCATGGATTTTAGAGATACAAAAATGAAATATGGACCAAACCATGGCATGAAAAGAGAAAAATGCTTGGGTTTGATTATCGATAAACAATATACTTTAATAACATTGGTTTGCATATAGGGCATGACCATGGAGTGCAATGATTATTGTGAGTTGTGTTAAAATCGCAGTCGTTGGTTTGAAACTATTGTAGGTTTGTCTGAATAGAAGGATGACATTGTCAAAGACAAAGGAATTGTCCACACTAAGGAGGTTTGTGGCATGAAGGATGTTGAGTCATCCCATGCACATATGAGGTATTGTCATTGTCGAGTGATAGGAGATTTACACTGGTATTGTGGATAGGAATCGATGAGTTGGATATGATGCGCGACGAGAGGAAGGGATGTGGGTGTTGATGTGAAGGAGTGCACATAAGACATAAGCATATATCATAGTAATGAGTAGGTGCATGGAAAAAATTGATGGGGTGGAGAGGATGATGAGAGGAGCGATAAAGAGTTGGGGAGGAGAGATAAGGAGTAAGGTGGTAGGGGAGAATATGGAGAGAGTGATAAGGGGACGGAAGGAGGAGTCTTGAGGTAGGAGTGGTAAGGAATTGTAGGAAGAAGTGATTGGGAAAGGAAAAATGCAAAAGAAAAGCTATCAGGAGGTGTTAATTTCTCAACAAATAAACAGGGATGGGCCCCCATTGTGAGTCCAATGGTTCATAGCTCTAGTCAAAAAGCATTCACCGATAAAGGAAAAAAAATTATTGATTTGCATCTAATACTTTAAATTGTGGGTGTTTCTTTTACTGTATGTTTTTTCACACAAGTCTCCAATTTAAAATAAAAAATAAAAAAGTCTCCCTACATATTTAACAAAATATATAATTGTCATAAATGCTTTCATGGATACTGAGAAATCTAAAAAGACATTAGATAACTATGTAATTCATTTTAAATTTTAAAAGGCTAAAATAAGAGGAGAAACCTAAAATTATGATCTAGCAGTTCTTCAAATAATTAGTGGCAAAAAAAGCATTGATATTAACTAACTATGTATGATATGTTATATGTGTAGTGTTGAGTACTTCTTCCATATTGTGTCTATCATTCCAATTTGCTTATGTATTCTCAGCTTGTAATGGTAGAATTTGTGTTCATGGATCTAGTCGTTATCATAATTTATGTTATAACCTTTGAATTTCTTTGAAATGCTAGAAGCGGGATCCATACAAAAGAAATATTTCAAATGAAGTAAAAAAGTTAGAGAAGGCATCTCATTAATAATGTTAGGTTCCTAAGGATATATTATTATAATGTATATCTAGGTGGATGCAAATGAAAATGTGTAGTACACATCCCCTTAGTTGGTTGTGTTGGAACATGTGGACAACTTGTCCAATCAATAATACCATGTGATGTGTAGGTCTTCAATGAGTAGGTCTTCAATGTGGAACACATCCCCTAAGTTGGTTGTGTTGGAACATGTGGACATTTTGGAAGTACAACATGGAGTGGATTCTTCTATAAGGAGTATCATATCATATTATCCTATGTTAGCAATGTGGGTGCAATGATCTTGTTGATGTCAACCTGATGAAGTGCATGTGTACCTAATGTGCTTTGGTGATGATATTGAGCATGTGTTGTTTGTAGAAGGTGACAGTCTTGGAAGCTTGAATATGTAAGAAATAGTATTTAAATTCTATATGGGAGAATACTTTGCATTCCTCTACATTTGAAGATAATGGCTTGCAATTTTGGATATAGTGTCTGTGTTTAGTGGACGTTGCACTATGATGTTTACAAGTCCTCATTAATCCAGCTGGAGTGGTTGTTAGTTGTAGTTTACTAACAGTGTGGTTGTCTATCACGATTGGTCTGGAGAATGCTCTTCATTTCTCTATAATGTTGTTTTTGGTTGTGTGGTTTGGAGGACATATTTGGATTGCTTGTGTAGTACTACAGTTTAGAATTCAAGTGTTGGTTTGTTCTATGAGAGAAGTTGTGATGTTCAATTGTTTAGCATTATTGTTTCTGTTGGTCTCTAGCCAACTTAGTTGGTTCTATTGATGGGATCGTATTCTTTTGGTTTGGATATGCATTGGATGTTGTGTTAAGAGGTTGTTATGGGTCTTACCGCAGTGTGTGAAGATCTGCATTGAGTTACTTGCATTGGAAAATATTTTTGAGTTGATTAATTAATGTGTTACATTTTTATCTACATGTTACACTTGGTGCCGACTTTGGGGGATATTTTGGTGTGTGCAGTTTGTTTGGAAAGACCTAAGAATATGTGTTGTGATGCATTTGGGTCCCCTTTAACTCTTACAGTGGGCCACATTTACCACAAGTATACTTGCAACTGACTTTGTTTGAATTATGTTTATTTTGTCTATGGCTGACCTACTTGAAGTTTTGGTGGATAAGTTGATATATATATATATATATATATATATATATATATGGATGTGTGAAAGTTATATTAATTGTATGATAGATCAAGTATGGTAAAATTTGAAGAGCAAATAACAATTTGTGATGTGCTTTCATGATCATATCATTAAGATTGACAAAGTTGAGGTCAAAGTTTGAGACAATGGATGTGTGATCATTGTTTGTCACAAGGTTGGTCGCTTGACTAAATGGTTCAAGAATAGTTTCATATTTGGAGACTTTGTTCTTTTCAATTGACCATTAACTTTGTTCTTGCTAATAGACATTGATTCCTTTTGACAACTTGTATATATATATATATATATATATATATATATCCTTGAAGCAATGAGCGTCAACCTATAAGTTCTTTTTGTATCTTTCCCTTGGATCGTGTCTCAGGCTGCAAGTCTATTGTATCTTTCCCTAGGCTTGTGTGTCTTAGCCTATAAGTACAAATCAAGAGTAGTGAGATTTCTTGGTCAAGAGCCTGAAACATTGTAATCAATTTTCATATAGTGAGATAATTCTCATTGTGGTTTTCTCACATTGGGTTTTCACATAAAAATTTGACATTTATGTGTATGATGTATGTTACTTTACCTTTCATTAATGTTTAAAGTTGGTTAAAAATAATTGATATAATTTTACAATTGAAAAAGTTTAAGGATTTTATCAAGACTAATTCACCCCTCTCGTTCTTGTGGTGTGTTCAAAAACTGGTATCAGAGTGATGTTCCTCTACGAGAAGCTTAAATGCTTGATGAAAGTTTGGGATGACACATGAAGGTAGTCAAAAAGTACCAAGTTTTGATGGCACAAATTATTCATTTTGGAATGTGCCAATGCGATCCTATTTGGACTTGTTGGAAAGTTGGATAAGTTGTCATTGATGTCAAAATGTATATTATGATATTTTTGTCTACTATGTTTCTTGGATGTCTAATGTGAAGATCAGATGGTTTTGATATCTATTATAAAGTTTGGTTGACAAATATGCAGTTTTGCCAGTAACATAGAATGTTCATATCAATGGTGACAGAAGATTATTGAAGATGAGGAGTCGGGCACCTCATGGGATGTTGTAGAGGTTGTCTACATACTTCATGTTAAGTTTAAGTTGTTGAAATGATGATTTGAACAATCTATGATGTCACACATGAAGACTGGTTATTTTGTTGATTGTCAGTGTTACAAAGTTGCAGAGATTGCTTTCGCGCAAGTGTAGTAGATGAGTGGAGACGTCTAAAATCATCCTAGCACACTTATATTAATTTAATTAATGTTCCCTTAACATTATAGTTAATTCTAGTTAATTAACTATTTTAGTTACATTCATCTATTGATTTAATTAAATTAATTCATAATTCTATGGTATCTAAAGTTAATTTAAATACCCTTCACTAATATATTAAATTTACATTTAAAATATGATTCTCCACAAAATCCGCCTTTAAATAAATTTTAATTTACTTATTCTCTCCACATTCTAGTATTCTACTAAGCTATGATTAAACTAAATCTAATTTGGATTAATCCTAAATCTAGCCTAGATTCCTAATCTATACCTATCACTATCCCCCTAAGCCGACTCTAATTAATCTTAGATTAATTAGACTACTTTTATTATTCATGTAGACACCTAATTTTGATCAAGATAAATCAATCAGGCATAAAGGGAGCAAAACCAATTTAAATCAATTCAAATAAATCATATCATGAATTAATTGAATTGTTAAAAAGCCTTGGATTAATTAAATTAAATATATCAAATTAATTGTGCAATTGAAATTAATCATTTAATTGCATGTAGTTAAAATCAATTTAAATCCAACCCTTTCAAGGGTGCACATGGCTAAAGAAAATCAATTAAATCATTTATAAAATCTCTTAATTTCCTCATCCATCACATGGGATAAAATTGATCAACCAATGAGGATTGAGAATGAGAGCTCACATGGATCAAGCCAAATCAATTCTCCATCACACATCTTGGAGTTGCATCTTGACCACTCATTTTGTCCCCTCAATTGAAACCACCATTTAAATGGTCTCACCATTTGAAACCCCTAATCCAATCAAGCCTTAACCATGGTTTAATCAACTCTACCCGCTACCCTTGGTAAATCCTTTAAATATAAGCCATTATTGATGCATTAAGACAAAATACACACTCATGAAGCAAAAGCATCGTCACTATAGGAAAATAGCATTTCAGTTCATAGCAATTACATGTTAGGATTTGCATTATACTAAGCAATTTGAGCTAAATAGGCAAAATCTTAATCAAATAGCTTCAATTCTCATTTTAGGACTGTCATTATGGATGCTTAAGTTGAGAGCATGTTGTTTTCTTTCCTAATTAGAGAGCCATGAGATTCTCAATTGTTGATTTCAATTCAAAATAGTCAATCTTTTGTTAAATCTCTGTTGAATTGATTGATATGATACTAATCTCATGAAGGTATGGAATTCATATACACAAATAGAACCCACCGTGGGGCTGTAAGCCTCATTTCTGACTTTTTCATGAAATTTTTTGTATTGGAGTGTGTTTCTTTTGCAGGTTGCAGGTGAAGTGGTGCGTAGACACCTAAAGTGTGACGCATTTGAGCACGACAATAATGCGTGTAATATTTTCTCTCTCATATCTTTCACTCTTTCAGTGCATCTGACTGTAAAGCAACACGTATACACTCAAAGGATGATGCATTTGCACAGTAAAGGAATGTGTGACCTAAAATTTTAGCGCATCTGAAGAATATTTTGACGCCTGTGATGTTGTTTTATTGTGCATTTAATCTTCCTTTAAGCACATTTTATCTTTCCTTTTAATGCTCTGTCTGCTTTAAAGTAGCGTGTAGAGTCAGTTAAAGTAGCGCATAGACAGGCTTAAAATAGCGCTCTATCAGGCTTAAAGTAGCGTGTGCCTGTGTTTAAATTTAGTGAAGGAAATCATTAAATACAGTGAGCTAATGACTTTTTATTTGTTGATTTACAGATGGCAAAGCATTAGAAGGTGAAGAAACCCAAGCATAGGATTCGTAAAGAAGACAAAGAGGTAAAACGCTTATTCAACGTGAGAAGAACCTTCACAACTCTAGCATTTTGGAAAATTTAGTTGAAGAGGAAAGGCTTTATGAACATTACCTTAAAGTGATTAAAGCTTACAAGACTAGATTCATTTATCTAAATTGAAAGTTAATTCAACTTTAAATCTTTTGAGAAATTTTGATTGTTAGGTGAATTTTAAATTTTCATTTTGAATTTGGTTTTCCTCATTTTGTGTAAGTTTGTGTTGACTAACTTGTTGGAGAAGAGGATGCTAAGGAGCTGGAACTATCGCCACTAGGTGAGTAGTCAAAAAAGCAAGCAAAATATCAAAAATACACCTAGCCTTTTCTAGCATCAAATGAAGGTATTTTTCATATCCTCTTGCATTGCTTAAATTACAGCATTCAAAGTTCCAAATCTAGCATTAATTATAAGTCTATTATTGTTTGCCAAAGGAGACATTAGGCCTATGCTCTCAGGTTTTTAATTTGATCAAAATGCCAAATATGTCAAATTTGGTGATAGAAAGAAAGACTTTGGAATGATCAAACACTAAAGTTTAAACCTCCTTATTTTTGGAAGCGAAGTGCTAAGTATATGCTCTTCACTCTTTGAGTGAATCAAAAAGCCAAAAAAAATTTAAATCCCTTATTTTAAGAGGTGGATAATTGAATAATCTTTGCTATTGTGTTTGGAGGTGGAAGATAGTATGGATATGCTCTTTACCCTTTTGGGTGAATCAAATTCCCAAACCTATTGGCTCACTTCATTTTCTCACTTTATGATGAACATGCTAGGAGATTAGAAGGCCTGCCTCCTAAGAATTTCCTTGCGAGTACGGTGAGAGGGAATGACCCGAGTGGGATACAACCATCTTAGCCATGGTAATCCAACCTACTATAATAAAAATGCATTCATCCTTAATGGGATGAGTGACGGAATAGATTGAGAATCGAACCTCCTCTAGTAGTCCTTCAGGATTGCACAAAATTGTGTTTTTATGTGTGTGGGAGGCCTCTTGAGAATTCTTAAGGACTCTCATTGCTAAGAAAATAATTTTTATATCGGAGGCTAGGCCTTATGAACCTCAAGTTAAACCCTTGTGGTGGATGAAGCTAATATTTGTGAATATCATCGAAATAGAGGACACAAGACAAATGATTGCATGAGACTAAAGCACAAGGTGCAAGATTTAATAGATAATAGAATAATCAAGGTGGAAGGGACACCCAACAATGAAGATCATGTGGCTTTCAAAACCCCTTTCTTCAATCATGAGAAGGGAGAGTCTTCCAATAGTCACCAAAATAACAAAGGAGGTAATAACAAAGTAAATTTTGCACATAGCTATGATAATGTAATCAATTCCTTAACATGGTATGAGAATACTATCAATGTTGTTGTTGTGAAAGATCCACCATCAAAGGAAACCTCCAATGTGGTTACTAGGGGGCAAGCATCTAAGGTTACTTTACAAGGAGCTATACCTAAGACTATTGGTCCTAGTCAACCATCTTCTTCTCAACGACACTACAATATTGTAGATCAATTACAAAAGACTCCCGCTCAAATTTCATTTCTTGAGTTTTTGTAACTTTCACCAAATTGTAATGAGATCTTAGAGAAAGATCTAGTGGAAACAATTGTTCCTGATAACTTAGATGTGAATAGGTTCCAAAACATGGTGGGTCATATTATAGAACCTCATTGTTTGCCATTTTCAGAACAAGACGACATGTCCATCCATCATCCTCAAAATATTTTGCTTCGTATAGAGGTCTTGGCTCACAAACATCATGTCAAAAGAGTCCTCATTGGTGGAGGAGTTGGTCTGAACATTTGCACTTTGAGTCTAGTCAAAGCCCTAGGATTTTTTGAAGGTGTCATGGATCCAAAGAAGAAAATTACCATCAAAGCATGTGATGATGGGGAAAGGTCTTCTAAAGGCATGGTGGTGTTACCTATTCAAGTAGGACCAATAAAAAGGGATGATATTTTTCAAGGTCTTTATATGAAGCTAACTTATAACATCTTGCTAGGGAGGTCATGGATACATGAAACACAAGCGGTGCCATCAACATGCCATAAATGTATCAAATTTCCATACACGAGAGAGGAAATTACTATAAGTGGAGATGTGAACCCTTTCCAATATTACAATATTGTTAAACCCGTGAATGAGACATTCATCCCACATAATAGTGAATGGGTTACCCCAAGGGTTCCTAGAGAGGAAAAACAAGAAGATGGTCGTAGTTCCACTTTGGTCCTTAACTCAAATCAAAACAAAGATAACTCATCTACATAAACTAAGGGCAAGGAGAAGGTTAGTTTTGTGGATGAAAGTAACAAAAATGGTAATTTAAGTATTACAAATCAAGAGGAGGGAGATTCAAACCCTTCTCAGGTGGAACATGGGGAAGTTCGAGATACACATTATCAAAAGATGGATAAATTTGACAAACAATGCAAAATCCATCAAAAGGGTGTGGGAGAGTATTTTCTATCCTTGTTTGACTTACCTCCTTTTCCAAAATCACATGGGAGACCAACTAGTGCTCGTGAAAATAAAAAATATAATGCCCATTTTGTAAGAGCAAGTGACAACTCATCAAAAGAGGAAGAAGATAATGAAGTTTTAAAGTGGTTGTACAAAGATGAGGAAGCTCCGAGTTCCCATATGGAAAGGGTCTAAAATGTGAGTATCCAAACACATCAATATGGCAAGGGTTTTCACATCATGCAAAAGATGGGGTATAAGGGAAGAGGACACTTGGGTATTAGAAACAAAGGATTGCTAGAGCCTATACAACCTTCTTGGAGATCTAAGGATGAAAAATTAGGAATAGGGTACCAAGAACAAGGAAGTGGTTCCAACCATTTCAAACATTCCCATGAACACATTTATATGATAGATTTTGAAAGTGAAGATGACTTCGGTCAATATGAATGGGACTCTTTATCTGAGGCTTCTTTTCATGAAAAAGAAGTGGATGGTATTCATGCCTATGCACCTACATTTAGTGCAAACAAACAATCAAGTATGGATCAAGGATCAAGTTCTACTCAAGTACCAAGTAACTCTCAAGAATTGGATTTAGGAAAAGCATCAAATAAAAATCCTTGGGTGGGTGAACCATGGGTTCCCTCATGGTTAGGAGATTCAAATGTTAGGTTTAATCCACGAGCATTTTATCCCATATAAATCCAAGAGCACTCAAGTGAAGAAGATTTTGATCCAAGTTCTATGGAACATCTTGAGCAAGCCCATGTTATAGATTTGTGATACAATGTATGAACCCTCCAACGAAGTCATGTCCTTAAGTCTCGTGGATACAAATTTACGCAATGAATCCTTATCCCTTATCGACCTCGAACTAATTTATTGGGACCAAAATGAGCCAAACGACATACTCTACTTTTCCAATGAGAATTTTATGGCCTTATACCTCAATGCAGTTGAACCCTCTTTCACCAATGAATTCAATCAAAGCATAGTTGTCAAAGAAAAGGACCAATCTCTCAATCTAAAAGAAAAATAAATAAATAAAAGAAATGTAAAAAAATGAAGTGGTCTAGTGGTGAAAACCACAATGTGGCAGTACTAGACCCAAAAATAATAAAAATAAAGGATGTTTCCGAAGGTGAAAACCCAACTATGGTGTTGATGTAGGAGCATCTTGGGTTCTTTGGCAATCTCGATCAACCAAAAATATGTTTTCTTTAGTTCGGTAGACTGTTGGAGGCTGCTCAGTAAAGTACTCGGTAACTGCTTTTTCTCAGTGTTCGAGCTCGGTTACTTGTTTTGTCTTGCTTTTTCGATGGGTCTCAGTGGATGTTTTGGCTGCTCGGTTGGCCTTCACTGAGTTTTTTATGTTGCTCAGTTGGTCTTCACTGAGTTGTTTCTATTACTCAGTCGACTTCTTACTGAGTTGTTTATTTTGATGTTGGATGTTCTAGCCAACTTCTGCATTTTTTTTCCATAGCATAATTAATGTGGGATATCTCATTGGGATGTGTGTGGACCTAAATCTGGCATCAAAGGAGATGGTCACAAAGTTTTAGTTGGAAAGAATGAAGCATTCAAAGCCCTATCAGATCTCATGGATCAAGGATGAACATACATTAATGGTGAGTGAACAATGTTTTGTGAATCTGAAAAATTGGGAAGTATTATGATAAGGTGTTGTGTGATATTATGTCAATGGATTGTTGTCATATTTTGTTGGGTAGATCTTGTAAATATGATAGACATGCTATACATGATGGAAGAGTGAATATATATACTATTTGGGTTGATGGTAAGAAGCAAATCTTGTTACCTTTGGTTGAAGAATCTGTTGGTGAGATATGTACATCTGTGAATTTTTGTTTGATGGAAGGTATACAGTTTGTTAAGGATTTGAAAAGAAATGATATCTATTATGCTTTGATTCCTAACAAACCGATTAAGAACACAGAAGACAAAATTCCTGTAGAAGTTGAGAAATTGCTTACCGAGTACAAGGAGATCATTTTAGATAATGTACCTGATGGTTTGCCACCTATGAGAGATATTAGCCACTGTATGGATCTGATTCCTGGAGCTAGTTTGCCAAACAAGGCATCACATCGGTTGACACCGACCGAGAATGAAGAACTCAACTGATAAGTTCATGATTTGTTGAACAAGGGTTTAATCCAAGAAAGTTTGAGTCCATGTGTAGTACCAACTATATTGGCAGCTAAGACGAAAAGGAGAATGGTGAATGTGCATTGAGTCAAGAGAAATCAATAAGATCACAGTTAAGTATAGGTTTCCTATACCGAGGATGGACGATATAATGGATTGTTTGAGTGGAGCAAAATATTTTACCAAATTTTATTTGAAGAGTGGATGTCATTAGATCATAATAAAAGAAGGTGATGAGTGGAAGGCTTCTTTCAAGACAAAAGAAGGTTTGTATGAGTTGTTGGTTATGCCCTTTGGTTTAACCAATGCACTGAGTACATTTACGAGGTTAATGAATGAAGTCTTGAAGAAATTCTTGAATATATGTGTGATTGTATACTTGGATGATATTTTGATATTCAGTAAGACTAGAAAAGAGAATTTGATGCATATAAGACAAGTATTGCAAAGATTGAAAGAGGAAAAGTTGCTGATAAATTTGAAAAAGTGTTCCTTCATGAAACAAGAACTTGTGTATTTAGGTTTTGTGATTTCAGCTGATGGTTTGAAGCTGGATCATGAGAAGGTTGAAGCTATACTTAGTTGGCCTACACCTAAGAATGTCACTGAGGTAAGATCATTTCATGGATTGATAAGTTTTTACAGGAAGTTCATAAAAAAATTCATTTCTATTTGTAATGCTATGACTGAGACAACGAGAGGAGACAAAAGAGAATTCAAATGGACACATGGAGTTGATAAGAGTTTTGAGACTTTGAAGCAAAAGGTTGTTGAATTGCTTATATTAGCCTTACCTGATTTCAATAAGGTATTTCAAGTTGAATGTGATGCAATTGGAAGTGCAATAGGAGCTGTGTTGACTCAAGAAGGTAAACCTATTGCTTTCTTTAGTGAAAATTTGAATTATGCCAAAAGGAAATATTTTGTCTATGATCAAGAATTCTATGCTATTGTTCAATCTCTCAAGAAATGGAGACATTATTTGATGCCAAGTGAATTTGTGTTATATACTAATCACAAAGATTTACAGTATTTGGATAGTTAGAATAAGTTGAATCAGAGACATATGAAATGGGTAGAGTATTTGTAGAGTTTCACATTTGTGATAAAGCATAAAAGTGGAGTTTCTAACCGAGTTGTTTTTGATTAAGGTAACAACAGGTTTTGAAGGGGCCCCGAAACCCTGAACAAAAAAGTCACAAAAGATATTCAATAATGCTCACAAAACAAAATGGGTCACAACCACAGTGAGGGTTTTACAACAGGCTCCCACAACCATAGAAAAATTATGCATAAAACAAATTTCATGCAAACCCAAACTAAAGACAAATCCAAATATAGGATTTACCTTTAGCACCCTTCTGATGGGAATGAAGAGTCATATCAAATGAAGAGGGAAAATTGAATTTTTTTCCTTTAATAGTAATCCATCCCTCTTTCGCTCTAGCCGCCTCATCCTGCCAAACCGGAGGATCAACGACCACACCAGAACGATCAAAGCTACTAGCAGGGGTAGCCAAAATACAAGTTGATTTTGTAGGAGGGACATTCACAGAAACCCCCCAGCATCACCCAGGGGTAGCAGAGACTCAACACCCCCCACCTGGCCATGTGACAAAACCACCTGGGAGGAAATCATCAGAGAACTCTCAGGAACCACAACCTTTCCAACAAGAGGAGGCGGGACCTGCTCTGCCACCTGGGAAAATCTTTTTGGCGAGACAGGATTCTTTTACACCACTTAGTGTTGAGCATAAGCACCATTCCACCAGGATGCATTAGATTTTTTTTTACCCATTCCACATTGAGCAGCCAAATGCCCTATTTTAAAGCACCTTCTACATCTGAAGGGGATACCTTCATAATCCAGAGACTGAATCCATTTTCCTTTAGAGGAGTTGATCACTATCTCCGCAAGAAGACCCTTGGAGGGATCGATATCCACAAGCATGCAAGCATAAGTAGAGTGGAGAATGTCAGAAGAATCACCATCCACCAATAAAAATTCCCCAAGGGCATTACCAATCCCTTCCAGCAAAGAATCAATCCATAGATGCAGAGGAAGATTAGGAAGACGGACACAGATAGGAAACCTAATGAAGGAATCCGACGTAGGGTTAAGCATAAAGTGATCCTCCCAGCTAAAAAAAGGTTCAATCAGCATATTATTTCTGTCTGAAACATCATCAAATTTTGCAATAAAATACCCCTTAGCCAAAGGATAGATGTGCACTGTATCCACGAGGATAGGTTCCCAATGTCTAGATATCTAATCATGAAGCTTCGGGAGGCTAGGCAAAAACCCTTTGAACCTGCAAATCAAAGCATGGGAGGAAAACTCAAAAATATTTTTCGTCTATTTCCTCCTCCACTTCCATGTCCACCGTAATGGATACAAGATTTGAGACAGGAACAAACCCATGGTTTGCTCCCAGCTTCAGCGTAGCATCTGCCCTAGCCACAGAGGCAAGCTCCACAACAACCACATGGGGGCCTTTAACCCCACCCTTCTTAACAGATGTCGAAGCCCCTAAAGCCCGTATAGAGGCATCATCCATTGAGTAGAAGAAGATCTTTGTTGACTGAGATGAGAATTGAGGTTCTTGGTTTTGATGACATGAAGAATTTGTATGAAAATTATCCTTATTTTTCTGAACAGTGGAGAATGTGCAGAGCACCTATTCCCAATCAACCAAGTAAGTATGAATACTATTGCATTCAAGAAGATATCTTGTTCAAAGGTATTCGGTTGTGCATACCGAGAAGATCAATGAGAACTAATTTGATAAAGGAAAAACATAGTAGTGGTTTGGCTGGACATTTTGGTATTGATAAGACATTGAGTTTGCTTAAGGAAAGGTATTTTTGGCCTCAGTTGTATAAGGATGTTCAAAAATTTGTGAAAAGTTGTGGAGTTTCTCAAGTTGCAAAAGGAGTAAGTCAGAATACTAGTTTGTATACACCGATTTTTGTTCCTAAGAAACCTTGGAGTGATATCAGCGTGGATTTTGTTCTTGGCTTACCAAGAACAACAAGAGGTAATGATTCCATATTTGTTATTCTGGATAGATTCTCTAAGATGACACATTTCATACCATGTAGAAAAAAATCAGACGCGGTACATATAGTAGATCTTTTCTTTAAGGAGATTGTTAGATAACATTGATTATCGAGGAGTATCATCTCTAACCGAGACAGTAAGTTTGTCAGCTAATTTTGGAAAACACTTTGGAAGAAGTTGGACACCGATTTGAAGTATAGTTCTACATTTCATTCATAGACTGATGGACAAACATACGTTGTAAACTAAAGTTTGGGTAACTTGTTAAGATGCTTAGTTGGAGACGCACCAAATAATTGGGATTTGATGTTAGCACAAGCAGATTTTGCATATAATAATTTAGTAAATAGAAGTATTAGAAAGAAGCATTTTGAGATTGTTAGTGGCACACAATCAAGAGGTATATCAGACTTGAGAGATATTGTTGGAGAAGATAAAAGAAGTGTTGAAGCAGAAAAGATTGATGAGTTCATGAAGACATTGCATGAGGATGTAAAACATAAGTTGGAGCAAAGTAATAAAAAATACAAGGATAGTGTAGATGGATCAAGGAGACATAAAAATTTTGAAGTTGGTGATGCAATTATGGTTCATTTGAAGAAAGGTAGATTTCTTATTGGAACATATGAAAAAATGAAGATGAAGAAATTCGGTCCTTGCAAAATATTGAGAAGATTTGACAGTGGAAATGTTTATGAAGTGGAGTTACCTGATGACATGGATATATCACCTATATTCAATATTTCAGATTTGTATGAGTATCATGAACCTGATGAAGAAGTGATAGTATCGAGTGATTATCCTAAGAAACAGATGGAGGAAGTTGAGCAAATTTTGAAACAGAAAGTTGGCAGAAGTACAAGAGGAAAGGAATACATGGAGTATCTGATAAAATGGAAGAACAAACCTATTGAGGACTCATCTTGGATTTCTCAATCTAAGTTGGATTCAATTCATGTTGTATTTGACACATGATTCAGAGAATCATTTATTTCAACCCAAGGTATCTGATGCATGAGCATCTTGGGTTCTTTGGCAATCCTGATCAACCAAAAATATGCTTTCTTTAGTTCAATAGATTGTTGGAGGTTGCTAGGTAAAGTACTCGGTAACTAATTTTTATCGGTGCTTAGGCTCGGTTACTTGCTCTGTCTTGCTTTACCGAAGGGTCTTGATGGATGTTTTGGCTACTTAGTTGTTCTTCACCGAGTTGTTTTTGTTTCTTGGTTACCTTCTTACCGAGTCGTTTATGTTGCTTGGTTGGTCTTCACTGAGTTGGTTTTGTTACTTAGTCGGCTTCTCACCTAGTTGTTTATTTTGATGTTGGATCTTCTGGCCGAATTTTGCATTTATTTTCCATAGCATAATTAATGTTGGATATCTCATTGGGATGTGTGTGGACCTAAATCTAGGTCTTTGTTGTTTCTTATGATGGATCTTTAGGATCTGAGTGTCGACCTCTTTGGTAGAGTCTTGTATATATTTGGTTTTCTATTCTTAGATTAGGGGATTTTTTGGAAAGGAAAATAGTTTTAGCAGATTCAGATAACAGGTATGTGACCTCACATGTATGAAGATTATTCTATAAACATCAAAATGTATATGGGAAAAATTGGGAAGGCCTTACAACCTGAAATGTAATAAGTTTGATGAAATAATATAAATGTTCTGTTGTTTCTTCTCTCCCTTTCTATGTTGTTGCTTCCGAGTTGTTCTGCAAGTTGGTTTGGATAGTTGTGAGTGCCTTGGGCCCTATTGTCCATCCCTCCTTGTTTCATGCACATAAGGAAGAGATATTGGATACCTTACAAAAGCATGATGAAGAAATATCTCCTATATCAATTGAACCAATAGAGAAGGTTAATATTGGCACCGATTTAGATCCAAGATTCATACACCTTACAATTTCTTTAACTCCAGTTGAAAGGGAGGACTTCATCAAATTCTTTAAGGAAAAACAAGTCAAATTTGCATGGTCTTATTCAGATATGTCAGGGTTAGATCCAATTTTTATCATGCATCACCTCGATGTAAGACCAGGAGTTAAGTCGGTGAAAAAAAGTTAAGGAAAATGCATCCTCATGTAGCCTTGCTAGTAAAAGCAGAATTGGAAAAATTATTGAAAGTGGGATTCATAAGGGATATAGCTTATGACGAATGGATATCCAATATTTTGTTAATTTCTAAACATGACAAATCAATAAGAATATGCACAAATTTCTGAGATCTTAACTTGGCATGCCCAAAGGATGATTTTCCATTACCTAGTATTTATGCTATAGTGGATTTGACAGCAGGACACTCTATGTTCTCTCTTACAGATGGATTTAGTGGATATAACCAAATTAAGATAGCACTAGATGATCAAGAGAAAACAACCTTCACATGCCCATGGGGTAAATTTTGTTGGAACGTCATGCCCTTCGGCCTTAAAAATGCTGGAGCGACTTATCAAAGGGCAGTGACCACAAATTTTCATGATATGATGCATACATTTGTTGAAGATTATGTGGATGATATAATAGCCAAATCACATGAAAGGAAAGAGAATTTAAACATAATAGAGAATAATTTTACAAGATTGGAGCAATTAAAAGTTAGGTTAAACCCTAAGAAGTGTGCATTTGGTGTTCAAACTAGAAAATTATTGGGTTACATAGTTTCAGCAAAAGAGATAGAGGTGGATCCGAAAAAATTCCAAGCTATCATGGAAATGGAGGCCCCTAAGAACATAAGCCAAATGATATCATTGCAAGGAAGGTTACAATCCATAAGAATATTTATCTCCCAATTGGCGGAAAAGTGTCATTCTTTCACTAGACTTTTACATAAGGACACAATATTCAAGTGGGATGAACAATGTGAAGAATATTTTGCATTACTGAAGACATATTTGACAAGTCCACCTATTTTTATGTCACCTATCAGGGATAAGATCTTACTATTTTACATCTTAGCAACAAAACATTCTTTGGGGGTATTGTTTGCTCAAGAAGACAAGGATGGTAAAGAAAAGGCAATCTATTATCTTAGTAGAACTTTGGTCAAGTATGAGATCAACTACAGTATCATTGATAGAGATTTCTTAGCAGTAGTTTTTTATTCTCAAAAGCTACGTAATTATATGTTGGTGCACAAAGTCAAGCTTATTGATAAAATTGATCCTTTAAAGTATCTACTTAGAAAAATAGCTCTTACATGTAGATTGGCCAAATGAGGGAATTTGACATAGAATATGTGGATAGGAAATCCATCAAGGGACAAATGATATCTGATCAATTGGTAGAGTCTCCTTTAGTAGATACTCATCATATTCAAGTGGAATTTCCAGATTTAGAGATAATTAATGTGGAGACCAAAACATGGAAACTTTATTTTGATGGATCCTACACTCGTCATGGATCGGGGGCATGCATTATTTTAATTACTCCCCAAGGTTACACAATTCAAAAATCATACAAACTTATTTTTCCATGTACCAACAACATTGCGGAGTATGAGGCCCTAGGCATAGGCATCAAGATGGCTTTAGAGTGGAAAGTGACAGAACTGCAAGTGTATGGTGATTCTCAATTAGTCATAAATCATATCAATGATGAGTACCAAACAAAAGATGTTAAGTTGATAACTTATAAAAGAATGATATACGATTGGAAAAAGTATTTTTCCTTGATAACTTTTGAGCAAATTACAAGGGACAAAAATAGAGCAACAGATGTCATGGCTACCTTAGCCTCTCTTCTTCAAATTCCTAGAATAGAATGCTAGATATGAATTTTTGGTGGAAGAGTTGGTAAAACCCACATTTGGCCTTCCTAATTCCCAAATCATATGCTTTTTAGTTGGACATGACTCACCTTGGTATGGACCTATTTTCACTTATCTACAAGACCAAAATTTACCTTTAGACCAAACCCGCAATCAAAAAGACATTTTATTCACCAAGCTTCCCATTGTACCATTCCTTCCGACACATTGTATCACAAAAGTCTTGACAGAACGCTTCTTAGGTGTCTAGTGGATGAGGAATCAATATTAGCTTTACGAGAAGTTCATGAGGGGATCTGTGGATCTCACTCTAGTGGGTTAAAATTAGCTAAGAAAATCCTTCGCATGGGATACCTTAAGCCAACTCTAGAGAAGGATGCTTGTCACTTTGTTAAGATATGTCATAAATGCCAATATCATGGAAACATGATCTATGCGCCAGTGCAATATTTACACCCAATAACCACACCTTGGCCCTTTTATCAATGGGGGCTTGATTTAATAGGGATGATTTGTCCACCTTCATCCAATGGTCATAAATACATCATAACAACAACTGAATATTTCACTAAATGGGTAGAAGCCATGCCTTTGACAACTACAATGGGTAAGCAAATCTCTATGTTTATCCTAAATCACATCATTTGTAGATATGACATGTTCCTCATGCTATAATCACGAATAACGGAAAGCAATTAAAAAACAAAGATGTGGATGATCTCTATAACAAGTTCCATATTATACATCATTCTTCTTCCATTTATTATCCTTAGGGGAATGGTTAAGCAAAGGCAACAAACAAAAACATCCTCACCATATTAAAAATGAGAGTTGATAGTTTAGGAAGAAATTGACATGTTCATTTAAATCCAACATTATGGGCATATAGGAACAACATAAGGACACCAAAAGGAGCCACACCATTTTCATTGGTTTATGGGGAAGAAGTTGTATTGCCTTTAGAGGTTGAGATATCATCTTTAAGAGTTTCTTTATAGGGGTTGATAACAGATGAAGACTATAGGGTTGCTAGACTTCAACAGTTGGAGTTGCTAGAAGAACATCAAACCCAAGCATATGAACATCTCAAAGTGTACCAAAATAGGATGTCAAGGAATTACAACAAGAATATCATACCTAGAACATTTCAAGTTGGGGACTTAGTGTTGCGAGAAAAACCTAAAAATCAAGTGGAAAGAGAAAATAAAGGAAAATGGGAAGCAAACTGGTTAGGCCCATTTATCATTACTTCTTCTTTTGGCACGGGGACATATAGACTATTTGATTATGATGGAGAAGAGTTGCAAGAACCTATCAATAGCATCCACTTAAAGAGGTTTTATACCTTATTTAGATGAAAGTGTATGGGTTGAAAGAGTATTAGACAAGAGAAAGCATCATTCTTTGTATAGTTGAAAAGACATCCTAAAATAATCCAAAAAAAGTGAAAAGAGATCCTCAAATAATCCAAAAAAAAGTGCAAAAAGATCTTGAAGAAATTCAAAAACAATGGAAATAGTCTTGAAAAAGGTGAAAAAGGTGAAAATTAAGCATGAAGAAAGTAAAAACATTCAAATATGGATCCTAAAAAAATTGTTATATTGGTGAAAACTTGGTAAACAGGCGCCTTGGTAATAAATAAATAAATTTAAAAGAAAAAAAAAATCAAAAAAGCTAAAAAGTGACTTGGTAAAAACCTAGCAAATAGGCGCCTTGGTAGCAAAAAAAGTAAAAAACAAAGAAAAGGAGCAATAAATCGAGGAAGGTGAAAACCTGGTAAACAACCTTTTTGACCCTTAAGTCTTGCCTAGTTGCATTTATACATACTGTATTTCTCCATCTCATTTGCACATTTCATTACATCTGTCATTTGTGCATAGTCCTAATAAAGTCTCTGAGTAGCATTCTATCAAGCCTTGTTCATCATCGAATTTCATTTTGCCCAGGTTATTCTTTGTTCATTTGCACTTGGGGGCATTCTTTTCAAACTGACAGATTTATAGCAAACTTTGATTCACAATTTGTGCATCAAAACTTAAACATATAGACTTTGAACCTTTGATTTACATCATTGTTAAACCAAACATTCAATCTCTACACTTGATCCTTGACCTTTTGTGACCCTTATTATCAGGATTAAAAATTTGCAAAACAATCACAATATCAGAATGGATGGAATTCTATTTGAAAAATGACAAACAATATAAGCACTTGTAGTTTTGTCGAGTTTTGATTGCTTGAGTCTTGTCTTTTTAGCCAATTGATGATGTTTCAACTAGATTGGCGATGATGAAAGCATGACATCTATTGTTTCTTGTTGTGTGAATTTATGGAGGTTGATTCACTAATATATGTAAATTTGTCTAATGATGTGATCATCAAAGAATCATCAAGGATATTTGCACATGGAGGAGAGTTAATCTTTGTTTGTTTATGCAAACATATACCTTGGATATTTAGATCTTCCATATCTTAATACCAACATCCAATTGCAACATTGAATCTGCTGAAACCAGTAGTCAGACTCCCATAGTTGAATTTTTCAACTAGTGAGGGTTGTACTAGTTCCTACTTATTGAAATCTGATGAAAGTAGTATCTGTATCATCATGGTGTGGTTATCCAATCAGTGATGGTTGTACGTGCTCCTGGTACGAAAAGGGTCGATGATGAAATATATCCATTTGCATTTATTTGCAAACAAAATGCCAATTAGTTGCATTTGCATTCTAGATTTAAATTGCATAAAAGGATTTTCCTAAGCTAAAGGGGTAGCAACATCATCAAAGGAGGGTTTACATCATCAATTTCTTGTTCAAATCATTTATAGGAGACTTTCTTGTGCATTTATCATTGCATTCGTTAATCATTAATCATTATTATTTACAAGTGATAGATCATTAAACATTATCCAAAATTGTTATATGCATTTCATCATTCATTTAGTTGCATCTCATTGATATATTTCATTATCAAAATACAAAAAGAACATGCATTCATTTAAGTCCATTGCATTGAATTACTATTTAGAATTGCATACATCATAAATTAAAAGCATATAGAAGTCAATTTGCATACATTTTCCATCCACCTAGCTATGTCATATATAAGGCATTGCATCCATAGCATGTAAAGTAAGTGCATCATAAAATCATATAGAAAGCATATCATCAAAGAAAGTCTCATATATCATCTGATAATCAAGGAAATCAAGATAAAATCAAGTCATCATAACAATGGAAATCAAATGTCATCATATATAATCAAAGATACATCAACATCAAAGAGGTACATCATAATCATGATCAAAATACATATGGTACTTTGATATAACAAATGAGGCTCATAACTCAACCAGGGGCACCACCTACATCACTTGTCCCAACTGGGCCACCTATGTCACCTATACCTCTGTTTGATAAACTGTCAGGATCTGTCTGAGGTATATTACTAGTTCTAGCAACACTGGGCCTTTGTGCCATCTATTATATTGGGTGGTTGTTGTTGCACCAAAATCTCAAACTGTTAATGCCCGATACAACTACTAGACTTATAGAGTCCACAGGAGGCTGTTAAACCCTTTTCACCAACCGCTGCATGACCTAACTGAGACCAAGGGTACACACCTTGCAACAATATCACCCTTAGGACATGCATGGGCTTGGAACCTGTGACCTTAGCTCTGATACCAATTAGTTTCTGTTGCACCAAAAGCTCAAACTGTTAATGCCCAATATAACCACTAGACTTATAAAGTCCACAATTGTCTGTTAAAACCTTGTCACCAACCATTGCATGGACAAACTAAGACCAAGGGTGCACACCTTGCAACACCATCATGGTCATAAATTATTGCATCATGTTAGCAACCAAATCCACTCTGCTACTGGTAGTTGTAATGCCAGCCTGTAAAGTCTTGACATCCTGTTTTAATGTGTCTATAGCCTGTAGTGCCTGTGGAGGAACTGGTACCTATGGAGCACCTAGAACCTATACTTGTGGAACTACTGGAATCATTGGAATCACTGGAGCCTATTGTCTCTATCTAGCCTGGGCTAACTACATTTGTCTAGCTACTCTCTATTGTCACTGGCCCCACACTACTAGAGGAACATGCTAAGCATATCTAACACCAAATCCTCCACCCCTCTCTCTCACCCTACCACCTCTCACCCAAAATCTTCCACCCACTCTTCCAGCACCACCCCATTAAGGAACTCGCTGAGCCCTCTATCTCCAACCACCTCTCCCCCGCCACCGACACCGTCATCATCAGAAGGACCATCGATATCAGGAATGGGTTCACTAGGATTTGTGAACCGTGGGAATCTATGTTGTGTGAACCACTATGTATAATCTATTGACATACCTGCATTAGCTACATGCTCTCGCATATCCCAAACCATGTATCCCATCATGTAGATCTTGTCACATGCACACTCAAAGTCAACTTGTGGACCCCACATCGATCTCTCTATCTGTACTCGTGCATATAATGCTAATCCCTATGGAATGTCTTGTATCCTACCGAACTGTCTGAGTACTTAGTAACAACAAAATCTCTCAATGATCAATGGAGATCAACCAATCATCCAGTGAGGAGCAAACATATAGGGAAGTTCTGTATCATCCTCTCGGCAGGCCTCACAACGAAGATACAGACACCATATCACATGATCCATATCATCAAGCATGCATCGCCATAAATCTAAATTTCCTAGATGAGGGTGGACAATCACTTCCTCATAGAGAAATCTATATGGCCATTGTGGATCACGTGCTCCTAGTAATCGGCCTCATGACAGGAATGTGCTCCCATGTTCAGAGCTGGAGTAACACTGCCCCTGTAGAAAAAGTCACACTATGTTTGTATACTACATCATGTAGCTCATGGTATAACTGTGCCAAATCGTAGGATCCCCAATCTAATCATGGTGGGTCTATGATCATATACTCTACAATGCGACCCCATCAGACAACAAAACCATGACCTCGTCGATTAGGTAGCGAGAATCCCCCTATCAGTGACCCAAGCACTACTGGAAGTCATGGAAATGAAATGAACTATGCCCAAGGAATGCTATCATGGCCGATTGTAGGATCTATGAATACTCGTCTGCAAGCCTCGCCGTCGTAGACCTAATCGTAATAGAATCACTCTCCTAGAGTCAGAATCCTAAAAATATGATACACATCCTCAGGTGTGATCGTCATCTCTCCAAGTGGCAAATGAAAGGTATTATGGTTGGAGTGCCATCTCTCTGCCATAGGTGTGAGAAGACCTCGGTTAATATGGAGCCATGGCATCTCTAGAAGGAAGGATAATCCACAGAGACCAATCACATGTCTCTCATGTCTGGTCAACTGTTCGACCATGTCTAATGGCCAGGTGGTAATCCCCGAATACACAACTTCCAGAATCACACATGTTTTGAAAATAAAATGGAATCATATTAGTACCATCATTTTATTTGGATCATCCTAAGTCAATCAAATTTCTATCAATCTACCTCTCTTTTTTAGCACATCTATTTTCTACCTGACTCTATATCGCGAGGACGGAGAAAACATCAACGTATCTTACCTATCGGACAGATTGACACTATTAAAAATTCATCTAAATGGTTATACTAACATCAAACACATTTGTTTCATCACAACCTCAAGCCTAAGTAATCATGCAATCAATCAGATATCTTATACAAATCAGAGATGACTAAAATATTGGGATTCAGTTTTGACATCAGGCTAAGCATCATTTTATTTGTGTGTGCACCATTTTATCATGTGCTATGCGCTAATTTGCTTACATGCTAGTTAAGTCTTTCTACATGTTACTATGACTCAAAAGTGACACTTGGCTAAGTACACATCAATTTGTTGATTACACTTTACTTTATATATCCTACGTGTTACATTATTTGGTTTTTGGAGCTCGGTTTTCCTACGCACTGTTTAAACTTTCAAAAGCGTATAAACTCAGCGTTCCTATGCACTAGTTCACATAAACCTACACGCTACTTTAACCCGTGGATATGATACTTCTTAGTGTACGTGCTATTTTAACCTATGTTATGCGCTACTTTGCAAGAAATTTAATTTATACCCTAATAACGCGTGAAAATCAAATTTTAAGCAATAAATTTCAAAATTAATCAAATAAAAGAGGTTAATAGCACTCGTTGGAGGTCCATACTCGAGTGGCCGCTGGAATCGACACTCACTCTCAAATCTGTGCTCTTGAATTGGGATAACCATCGTTGTCAACTTAGTTTTCACTCAGAGGAAAGTGGAGGTAAAAAGTGAAAATAACCCTTTTCACCCTAATTTATACCTTTTGACCTTTAAAAAGGGTGATTTTTTTGTACCTTTGACCTAATGGAGTTGGTTTTTTTTCATCACCGGGGCATATGTATCTTTTTCAAATTATTTTATCAAGAATCTCATCGGAAATCGCTCGATCTCAATCAACATTATCCTACATCATTTTGATTTGTTTCCCGAGGGGGCATCATATCTGTATCAAGGATTGACATCAGGATTCATATCATAGCATTTTTTTTCTCATAATCAGGGGCAACATCCTATCAATCAAATCTGCATTGATCAAACTGCATCTAGGGCATTAAAAAATTTCAATCGTTATCAATTGAGAATTTTTCAAATCAATGGTTCACATCAGGTTTTTCATCCAGCACCAATCAGATCAGGCATCATCGTTTCAAATCAGGTTAATCAATCATCAGACATTTCTTTGAACCAATGCGCTTCACACATCAGTTTAAAGAAGGGCATTTGTAGACACCTAATTTTCGTCAAGATAAATCAATCAGGTATAAATGGAGCAAAACCAATTTAAATCATGAATTAATTGAATTATTAAAAAGCCTTGGATTAATTAAATCAAATAAATCATGTTGATTGTGAAATTGAAATTAATCATTTAATTGCATAGTTAAAATAAATTTAAATACAACCCTTTCAAGGGTGCACATGGCTAAATAAAATCAATTAAATTATTTAATTAAATCCCTTAATTTTCTTTTCCATCACATGGAATAAAATTGATCAACCAATGAGGATTGAGAATGGGAGCTCACATGGATCAAGCCAAATCAATTCTCTATCACACATCTTGGAGTTGCATCTTGACCGCTAATTTTGTCCCCTCATTTGAAACCACCATTTAAATGGTCTCACCATTTGAAACCCCTAATCCAATCAAGTCTTAATCATGGTTTAATCAACTCTACCCCTACCCTTGGGAAATCCTTTAAATATAAGCCATTTTTATGCATTAAGACAAAACACACACTCATGAAGCAAAAGCATCATCACTATAGGAAAATAGAATTTGAGTTCATAGAAATTACATGTTAGGAGTCACATTGTAGTGATGAATTTTAGCTAAATAGAAATAATCTTAATCAAATAGCTTCAATTCTCATTTTAGGATTGTCATTATGGATTCTTCAGCTGAGAGCATGTTGTTTTATTTCCTAATTAGAGAGCCATGAGATGCTCAATTGCTGATTTCAATTCAAATTAGTTAATCTTTTGTTAAATCTTTGATGAATTGATTGATATGATACTAATCTCATGAAGGTATGAAATTTATTTACACAATTACTACAACAATTAACCTCTTAATGGTGCTCACACATGTGTGAGTGCCCCTCCTATGGGAGTTGTCCATTCCCTTTTCCTAAAATGGCCTAAGTCATTTCTCTTACATCTTGTATCCCCTTTCCTCTCTGGAAGATGATCAACATGTGACTCACTCTGGGTCTCCCACCTTCTTACACTTATCATTGAGCCATCATTTTCAAGAGTTTCTCAAAAATGTGTGAGAAACTATCTCTCTTACATGACCACTCCTTTATCCCATGTGGAATCTACGTGGATTACACATGAGATCCACCTCATCCAAGCCCCCCAAAAATCTATAAATAGGAGGCCTCGCTCCTTGCAAATCATCTCTCATTTTATGCATTGTTATCATGTTAGTATTTCTCTAGAATTTCATAGTTCATTTTCATGTTTTTCATGCTTAGTTCATTATTGAATCTAGAAATAACATGCTAGGTTAATGGTGAACGAATCTTAAATTAAACTTGTATTTCATCTCAGTTTAATAGTTTTAATCTCCATTTGCATCGATGGTGAAAGCTTGAGGCAAGTTCTCCATACTTTTTCTTGAGTTCTTTATCATCCATTAGTTTACATTGTAGATTTTGATCTATATCAAGAAAGCAATCAATAATGGGATTTATATTTTGTTTTGGGAGAGAAAACCCACATTCCTCTCTAATAGAAAATCAACAAGTCTTGGGTGCACTTGTTTCAACTCATCTGAGGTTATGGTGGAAGCCTTGCTTTGAAGAATATTTTTTATATGTTAATGTAGTTTATTTGATGTATATATTTAACATTTGCATGTCTGAGTGTGCTCTCAATAGGTAGGTTTCTAGCATACCCATTTTGGCATGCCCTGTGGGACCCGCGTCCTTGAAAATTGTAAAAAATTTGAAATTTTTTTTCATTTTCTGAACCCAGTCACGCATTGTCGTCTGCGACTTGGAGTCATTGTCTATGTTGTAATATTATCGTCTACACAAATTGTCATTTGCAATTTGAGATTGCCATTTACACAGACAATGATTTGCATAAATTATCATCTATGCTCTAAGATCATCGTCTGCACAAATTTTTGTTTATGTAGATCATCATCTGCGTAAATTGTCATCTACGCAAATCGTTGTCAATGACCTGGCATTGTTGTCTCCACCATGTTTGATTTTGAAACTAGTTCTGGAAATGGGTATCTTTTGGGTGGTTTCTTAAGGATTCTTGTGTGCCCTTCATGCCAATTTTGGCATCAAGAATATACATAAAATGTGACATTAAATTATAAGTTACATAATCTTCCTTTCTTATACCTAAGTTACATTTTATGTATATACTTTTAGGATATTTGAGAGTGGTTTCAGCTTCATAGGAGTTAAGATAAATATTCTAGTTTTTGAGTGTATTATTCTATCAAAACTAAGAGAATATTGAATTTGTAAAGCGTAGTTCATTTTAGGTACCAAGTTGTTGATAAAGATTTCCATCTTTTCAGATTTGAGTATTGCTCTTGAGTACCTTGCAAAGATTCTCCTCCACCTTTGTAAAAAGTGTATAAAGGATTCACCCATTCTTTGTTTCATGTTACAAAGATCCATCATGGTTATGTTATGTTGTGTGTTGTAGGAGTAATGTTGGATAAATAATTGGATTAACTCCTCAAAAGATTGCACACTTGGTGTGAGTTTGGAGAACCATTCCATAGCATTTCCACCTAGACTTTTTAGAAATAGCCTCATTAGGTAAGTAGGTTCATGCATGTATTCTATGCTTAGAGCGCAAAATTCTCTAACATGGTCATGTGGATCTGTTTCTCCCATGTACTTTTTGTATTTGGGTCTTGCCATGTTAGGAGGAAATGGAACCATGTTTATACTCTTATCAAAAGGAAACAAACATATGTGTTCCAAAGAGTATTTTTTCGTAGGTTTGATCTTTTCTTGCTTGAGTATCGCAAGTTCCGTTTGCATTAAGGTTTTTGCTTTCTGAGGATTGAAATAGGTGTTTTTACTTCCTTTTCCTTTAGTCTCTCAACATCATAGTCTTAGGGAAGTTTGACTCTAAGAGAAGCCAAGTGTAGGAAGTATTTTTCTTTGTCTTCACCAATGATCTTTTCCAAGGTCTTTTGGAATTTTCTATTTTGTTTGAGCTTATTATACTCCTCTTCTGATACGTCTTCCTCACTATCCAAATCAAAGAAAGGATGACCATGATTTTTTTCTTTGTGTCTTTCTTTATCGTCATGTCCTTCGCTAGATTCGTCAAAAGACGCACTCCATCTTTGATGAGGTGCTTCCATTTCAGGTGAGCTTTGATCAAATAGGGGATTGTGAGATGTCTCTCCTTGTTGAAACTTGAGTAATCTAGGAGGTCTCTTTGATTTGTCAACAAGGTATTGATTACATCTTGTGTTAACCATGAAAGTCGGGTCTCAACTTTGTCAAAGGTTTTCCAATTATGTCAATAGGATGTCAAATTGCCCAAATAGGTGTGTCCAAGTAGTGAAAGAGTGTGTTATGCCCTACATACCCGTCCCTACATTTTGTGTGCAAAATATTGGGTCCCCCTTTTTGCTTTTGGCTCTTGCCTTGTTTTCTTTGCCCTTGTTTCTTTTGTTTCGTTCTCTGGGTTTTTTTCCCGGAGGGTTTGTTTTTGTTTTTGTTTTTGTCATTCGCGTCTCCGGGACCCGGTCTCGGAGTCGGTTGTTTCCTTTCCAGAAGCCAGACTCTGGGATTCTCTACCACGATGTCTTCTCCTTGTAAGAAGGCATAGTTGTTTGGAATCCCTGGGCCCAAAGTCTGGAGATTCACCTATTCCAAAGTTAGCGGAGAGAAGGTAACTTGCTTTTTACCTCAGATATAAATAAGATTTACCTGTCATTTTCACAGTTACCATGATTAAAAACACTTAGAGTTTTCAAAGTGATTCATTGGCGATTTGAGCACAAATTGAGTACGAGTTTCTCTGAGCTTAGTGGACAACGACAATTCGATCTTTAGTAGCTGTTCTTGGCATTGGAAGTTGAAACTATTGTAGAGCGGTCTTAGCACTTCTTCCCTTTGTCGTTCTCCGAATTCCAGGTTGGTGTTTCTGGTTCTTGCCTTCACTCTCTATTTTTGTTTCATGTTGGTTTGTTTTGTTTTCATTTCTATTCATTTTGTCTTTGCTTTGTTTTGTTTCTGTCTTTGCGTTTCTTGTTGTTTGTGCCCTTTCTCTGTATTTTGTTTTAGGGTATTTGCTTTGCATTCCATTTTTGCTGTGTATTGTTGTAGATGATGTATATTTTCTGTATATTGTGTGTATACACTTTGGCCCTCAGCCCTCCTATACCTTTTTTATGTATATTATGTGTATATGCTATGTATATCCCTCAGAGCTTGTGATTTCTTTGCGCTCTGTCATGTATTTTTTTGCCTCACGAGATCAAGCCCGTCGAGACAAGGTCGTCATGGTTTGAACTCGACACCTCGCTAGTTCAAACCATGGTGGCTTTCTCTCTCCTCTGTCTTGTCGCATTAATGACAGGATTAATTTCCCATGTGTGGCATTTAAAATGTGTCCAATCTAGCATTCAATTTTGCCCCATGTCGGCCTACTTGTCCTAATCGATGCCATAACTGCCTTTACTCTGCCTGCTATTTTCCCACGTGCCAACGCACAACGACTAGAGTACATCTTGTTTCTAGTCACATCGGCAACGACTAGTTTTTCTGGACTCCAAACTCCCAGCGAGATCTTGCCTCCTACTTTTCCTTGTCACCATGTCCGCACACTCCAGAATGCTCAAGCCATGTTCATTTTTAGATACTCCAAAACTTTTGATGTAGGTGCTAACATTTGTTTGACACATGCAGGCTGGTGAGAAATCTCCTGAAGTTTTTTAATTTGTGTTTATATATGTCTTGATGGTTTTCTGGTCCTGCGGGTTGCTGATAAGCTAATTCAAAATGTCTGACAATTTTGCACCTCCAGATAGTCCGGAACTACCAACCACCTCTACCTGGGCAACCACAAAATCAAAGATTGAAAGAATGTTGGCCAAGCTACCTTTAACCTCCAAGTATCCAAAATATGGAGGTGTTGCGAGGTCCAAGATAGACTCCAAAGTTCATGAAATAACAGATCTGGACCCCGGGAGTTGGGCCAAATTATAGGGTCTAATCCAGACCACTTACAGGTTAAAGGAATAGGGGATAAGATAGCCACTTGCCTAGCTGCCTCTGACATCATTAAGGCCACAAACTTTCCATGTGTGGTACAATCACCTAAACTTATCCAGTAGCTAGCGGCATTGTATAATCCATCCACTCGCTCAGTCTTGCTTCTAGATCCTCGGCCGCTGCAATATCCCGCCATAATCATCACATTGGACGCCCCCACCTTTGTTTTTGGGTTGGGAATTCCACAGTTCAAAGGGTCTGCCATCATCACCACATCCAGCTCACTAAAGGAATTCGGTGAGGCCGAGATCATTTCCTGACAACACCTCAATAACCATTGGTTGAAGTCTCCAAAGTGAGACTATAAAAGGATTAAATTGGAAATTCCACATGGGGATTTCAAGGAGCCCATTCAAGCGGGCATAATATTTTTGTGTAGAATCTTCGGATGGCCTCATGCCCGAGAGTTCTCAGTGTGGATGTATTATTTCTTATACTGCATAACAACACACAATAGGACTTTCAACTAGGCGACAATTATATCAAATCATGTAGATACACAAATGAAGACTGTCACCCAGGATTCACAATTCCATATGACTTCATATGTGTTGTGGGCATTGGCACAGCAAAGGACAGATTTTCAAGGCCTAGGAACAATTGGAGAGCTCAGGAATGGTCTGGGACAGGTCACACCTTGGGATCATTATCCCCAATTATAGTGGGAGCTCAGCTTCAAGAATTTCTGTCGAGTAAATGATGCCTTCATTTACCACAACATTCTTACACTTACCCGAGTTTCTGGGTACCGCCTCTCACAAGCGACAATGACACTGGTTAATTATTATGGCCAATATTTTATTCAATTCAGACACCATACATACATCAGGGTGACAAGATTCAATGGGAATCCCTACCTCCTTCCTCGATATTGCAGGGATAGGATTATTCTCTTAGAATTCTGCAGGCAGATGATGGATCTGCACGCCTTCTTCACAGTGAAGAAGGTCATCAATGTCCCATTCTCCTTTTCTTGCAAGGATTACACATGCAGCCTCACCGCAGCCTGGGAGGTAGATAATGAGTTAAAAGGATTGAGGTTGGTTGAATTCAACCACACCCAAAAGAATTTTGATCCCCGCAACAAGATTGTCGTCGCACTACCTAGGGCATCCCCCTACATGAAGAGGACATTAAAGAATTCTAGGTGGACTGCCAGGATAGCTTTGATCTTAGGGACCAACAACATACAAGAATGAGCAAAGGGCTCATGGAGGCGCTAGAACTTTGGACTTTCCTGAAGGGTTTCAATGACGGTGGGCTGCTGGAAGATCCAGCGTACAAGGGACAAGGGTTAGACAAATTAGACCTCCCTCCAGTGGATTGGGCCACTCCAGAGAATTTGATGATTGATGGGGTATGCCACCCCATCCTAGAAGCAAGTCACAAGTATTTTGTCCGCATGTGCCCCAAAAGCACCCGCAAGAAAGCAACGGTCAAGAAGACCATCCCTTCTTCAGTCGGTGCTGGACCTTATTTGTCTGCCAGGCCTGCTAAAGCGAGTGTGAGAAAAGGAAAAGAAAAGGAGGGATTCCTAGTGCCCAAGGCATCCCCTTAGATTCCCACACTTCTAATGGCAAAGCTACATGATCAAATGGAGGTGGCAAAATTGGCCAGTCAACAAATCAGCATGCAAGTGGTTGCCAGTCTCCTAATCACCCCAATGGCAGTTGCTCACTCAACGAGACCCCCTTTGTTGGCAGTGATGATGAATAGGAAAAATTTTACTAAGGTAGAGTCTTCCAGCATTCCAGACACCGGGGCTTCTCTAACCAGGAAAAATAAAATAGTTATGACCCCCGCACCAAGCACCGCCCTTGGTATGCTTGAAAATCCCCCGGTGGATGTAAGTTTAGATTCTCCCGAACTTGAGGATATCTCAGACTCCTCTCCGCCGCATGATGATTTTGATGACACATTCTCAGAGGAGGAGCTTCTGGAGATCCAACAAGGCGTTAATACTACAGTGAAGGAAATTGAGGCTCAAGATAAAGAAGAGGCCCCTGTAGAGAAGAGAATTCCCAAAGAATAAGATGCATCAGAGCAAGAGGCTCAGGGAGAAACCCAAACAGGGCATGAACATGAAAAGATAACGGTCCAAGGGACCGCAGATTTGCCAAGGCAACCTACACTTGAGCCACTGATGGAAGGAGAACCCGGACCCAAGGGAACAATCGTACCTCCAACCATCACACTCCAGGTGCCTTTGGGAACTTTGCGTGACCAAGTGCCCTGAAGCACTTTCGGTGAAGTCGTAACAACTGCCGCCTTGCTAAAGTTTGGCCAGCGACCTCACCCACCTCCAGAAGATGTCCCAACGGAGGAAGAAAGTACTATAGAAGATGAGGCCAATAAGGCCCAAGAACAACAACAACCAATGGACCAGGAGGTCCCGGAAGAAGAAAATGAAGAGGCTGCTAATACCACCAGGGAAGATGAATTCCTTGAAAATATAGAAATTGAGACCAAAGAAAAGATTCTGGGTGATTTTGCAGAGGACACCAGCACGGCGAAAAACATCAAGGATCCGAAGAACAAGAAACTGAAAAAAGAACAGGAAGCAAGAAAGGAACCAAGACAAGAGCAGGAAAAAGAGCCCGAGGATAATGTAGACTCAGGGAATGCACCTCTGGATTCAAAAATGGATCTTAATGAACAAGAATTGGTAGCTAGGCCATCCCCGCTACCCCAATGGCTGGTAGAAACCAAGAAAAGAAAAGCTCCAGCAGCGACTACGGGTGCCCCTCTATCACTAGCCGAGATGATAGCCAAGAATGACAAGACAAAGAAGCCCAAAAGGGCATGGGTGGTCCATACTCTCTGGACCAACCCAGTAGGCAGTACCATTGCAGTCGTCGCAACACCCCCAACAAATATAGATACAATGGCCGCAAGGCCTGAAGACTATAATATAATAGAGGTCGAGCTAGGGAAAAGAGACAAGCAAGGGGAATTGAACTTGCTAAAAGAGGCTACCAAGGCTATAGAGGACCGGTATGCAAAATAGGGCCAGAAGTTACAAGAGGAAAGAGAGATGAATGCCAATCTCCTCACACTTCTAGTAGAACTAATGTGACCCTTGGCTGAAGTTCACCTCGGAACCCTTTCTTCCAGATTGTCGCTTGCACAGGGCGACGTGGACTCACTGCGCATGATGAAGAAAAAGGCGCAAGCAGTAGACGGGTGGGAAGCTGAGAAAAGAATGATGATGAGAGAATTTTTGGCAACGTCCCTCCCAGAATTTTATAGGGTAGATCTTTCCCTTGGATATGCAAGAAGCTCCACTCAAATATGGGAGCAAAACTTAGAAAAATATGAGAAATGGAAAGCTAGATTGGAAGAAATCTGGAGCATTGGCGAAGAGGTTTCCACAGAGTCCAACATTTTGGGAGAAGAATCATGTGATTCCCTCCAGGTCTAGTACTCCAGACTTGCCCTCAAAATTGAGGCTTGCAAGGAACTGGTTAAGACCTTAAAGGAAAAGCTAACAGGTGCCTGATATCCCTTGGGCTTATTCCAGGCATTCGTGGTTGGGGTTTCACAAGTTGATCCCCTCACCACCGGAACATGTACCCTAGAGGATTATGTCCTAGGCAAGTTCAATGAAAGGATGGAATCCTTGTATCTGCTAGGTGGAGATTTTGATCAAGGTAGGTTGTCCCGATTGTCAAAGACCATGATTCGGTTGCACGGCGCCATTAAGATGGTGAATGAATTTCGGAGTGTGGTCGGAGAGGTTGAGGATGCAATGGAGGCTGTCTATAGTAGATGAGATAGCATCTGAAGCATAGATGAAGAGAGCATTAGCCAAGTGTTATAGGATTGGGAAAAAATATAAGTCAATAAAGTTCTCCGGATCTGAGAGAATTTGGCCCGACATCATATTTTGTATTCTTTATTCTTTTGGAACGCAGGTCCCCGGATCCTAGAGTTCTGGGTCCCACATTTTTGAATTCTTCACATGACCCTTGTCTCAGATCCCAATGCCAATCAGTCACTTTCAGGATAGTAATAAAGGTTGTCAGAAGACGGATAATTGCAACAAGGCACATCAATGTCAATGAGAGGTTTCTAACAGATGGTCTTCCCAAGGCACCATTTCGAAGTTACACCTGGCACTTCAGAGACAGGGTGCTACTTTCCCATTTATGAGGCATGTAGCCTCAATCCTCGGGGTATCAAATTTATTTTTTCTCCTTCCTGACTCTCTTCTCGAGGCCAATTCTTTTACTCCATCTTTCTTGTCTTATTCTTCTGACATGTCAGGCCTTTTTCATCTCAAGGTCTTTTATAACATGGTGCATGTAGTACTAGCCACCAGATAATGTATTATATTGTAAAATGTACAGTAAGTTAGGGTTAGGGTTAGGTCAAAAGATGTGTATAAATAATAAGTCTGACTTCATTCCAAGCATCGGCAAAATTGATGATTTTGCAGTCCATGGTTAATAGCAAAGCAATTTCCTCATTTCTTAGTTGCAGAGCTCAATGATCCATAGTTTTAAGCTTTCAGTAGTTAAATGCTCTCAGGGAGTTATCATTGTACCATGCACTAGTGCTTTCTAGAAGGATGTTAATGAAGAAGGAAGGGTTCTCTCAATGATGTTGTTGGCACTCTATCTTCTGGGTTGACAATATTTTATGCTTTATGTTCTTCATGTCCTTTGCTCTAATGCTTAAAGTAGATTAACGAGCTCCTTTCTTTGCTACTGATAAAATATAAGTTGATGGTTGTATATTTCTTCGGTATTTAGTGTAGTGTGTTAGAGCATTGTCAATATTTTGAATGTTTAGCATAACTATAGGTAGATGAAATACTTCTAACTCTGCACCATCTTTTTAAGTTTATTGGTTAAGTGAAAACATGCTTGGAGGAAACCCCGTTTGCCTGAATCCCTAGAGTTGATGAGTTGAAAATAACCAGCTATCCCCCTCAAAAAATAGTCACATCTCCCAACCGAGCCCCGCACTGTCGAGACTTGAATCTCATGTGCTTGGAGGCCCAGGGAATCTCATTTCCCCTGACAACCTTTACAGGCGAAATTGGCTGGTACCCGGTGACAACTTACATCTATTGACAGACTCGGTCACAAAGTCCCGTCAATAGAGTGTTTGTGTTTGTTTTGAGTGAGTGAATCTAATGTCAGAGGGTTAGAATGTGCTGATAGTGAGCTGGGAATCAAGAGATTTTGTTAAGTGAAAAGACCACACATTTTGACATGCGAGGTATAATTCTACACAAGTTGTGAAACAACGACAACCGGACCAGCAAGAGAAATAGGACCAAACTGAAGAGCCAAAAGGGTATCCAAAAATATTGAGTTTCTATGAGTGACATGTATGCAAGTACCCACTATCCTAGATGCGACTCCCCAAATGCGAGCTTTGAAATACAGGATGCGAGCTTGTGTAGACAAAATGTGATCCTATTTCCCACATGTGAGCCAGGATTTACTAAATGTGATGAAGTTCCCTGAATGCGAGCCTATGCAACCAAATGTGATCTAAAACTGACCAGATGCGAGCCTCTGATGGTTTTGCAATTTTGATGTCAATTTGTCTCAAAGTACATGAAATTTTGTCTGATAACAGGATTTTTCTAAGACTTTCCAGAGAGGTATTGAACATCATGTATATTTGGAATTGAAATTTGTTGCTTGTTTTGAGGATTTTATCCTCTTAGTGATTTTTTAGAACACATAAAGCAATGTTCATTGAGGTTACAAAAACACATCCCTATTCCCTAGATTCTAGGCATAAAGTGAAAATCTTTGCTTGTAGACTCAAGTACACACTCACATGCTAATCAGAATATGGCCATCACCAAGCACATAATGGATCCAGTCATGATGACATATTAGCTGACTCCAAATGCAAGTGAGGGCACGAAATGATGAGTATCTTGGGGTAGTTACTATTTGCCTTGCACAAAGATTATCACCCTTTTAGAGATAAACCAGGTTGTTTTTTACTACAAGTGTTATTTAATTATGGCATCCGTTCACAATCATCCCCCATAGAATTGCACAAGGTAAAATTAAGGTGTATAGCCCTATAAGTACTCAAATGTGTGTAGTCTCACAAACAAGATTCAAGCAGCTCCACTCCACACACACTTAAACATGTTCAAGGAATGATGGCAAAATTTCAAGAATAAAATCAACTACGTCTTCCGAGGCTTTTGCCTACAAGGAAGCATATTGATTATGAGTTGGAAGGGTTGGCGTAAAACCTGTCCTCACTTGGGTCGTTCTTGGGAGATTTTTTCCCAACCGACAGACCCTCTAATGTTTTGAAAGCAACTAAAAAGGATTGGCGACTTAAGAGTCTAGATTTTTTATTACTCAAAAGAAGAAGAGCATACTCTCCTATTCCATGTCATTTTATTCCACAAGCACATCAAACATGTTCATTTCCTCAGATTTCATAACTCAAATCTCAATCCCCCATGATGAATCTTTGATTCTTCCAACTTGGGAAAAAGAGCAAATCCTCTAGTTGGACTAAGAAATGTGTTTAAATCCGATAATAAGTGCCTATTGTAAGAATTGACAAAACATGTAAGAAATGTTTGTTTGTTCAATTTCCCCAATTTAATGAGTTTTCTTGTTCAATTACTTTCAACTTTAGACAATTTGCTTATTCATTTCCCAAAATTCTTATCAAGTGTTAAATTGACTTTTGAGTTTTTGATTTTCCTTAAGGGAAAAGAGCATAATCCTCTGAACAATTTAGAAAATGAAAGAAAATGTACTTAAGTTTGAAAGCTTGCAAAAAAATATAGTTAGGTTGAATGCTTTGGCAACCTGCAAACCACGAATTAGTAATTGCTTTCCAACTTTTTGAAAAAAAAGTCTCTGACAGCAACCTGCAAAAAATTGTTAGGTTGTTCAAAACACATAAACAGTCATGGTTAGCATATTAGTGGTTAATCTTTTAAATTTTCAAATAAGATAACCAAATGCGACTGTATTCCTTGAATGCGATCCTATAAATCCTGTATGTGATTAAGGATCCTAGAAATGAGCCTTTGCAACTAAAGGCGATGCAGGAACTACCTGATGCAAGCTTTCACTGGATGCGATATGAGATTCCCTGGATGTGAGTTTTGAAATCCTGGATGCGATGATCTTTCCCAGATGTGAGCCTTTACAACTAAAGGCGAGCTTTGGTCACTAAATGTGACTCTGTACCTGAAAACAAAGAACACAAATGAGTGAAAATAGACTTAAAAATAAGGAGAAATCTAAGGATTTGCCCCACGGTGGGCGCCAGAAATGTGTGTGTATTTACTGTACTTGCAAGCTGCAACACAACACTTCAATATGTCATTAGATAGTGATAAAAACATGAAATAGTAAGAGAAAAGAACATAGAAATCACTAAAAGTGACATATTGCTTCCTATCTAAGAACAATATAATCTAAATCATAATTTCCCTTAGAATATGCCTAAATTAGTGACATATACAAGCTTAGAATGGAAGATTTAAGTAAAAAGCAAGCTAAATGTAAATGTAAAGTTCATTTTAGTGCTCCAAGTGAAAGATTATGAAATTATAAGAATGTTGACCTAAAATGCATTTAGATTTCTAAGAAATTAGGACAACATAAGATTGCAAATGAAATTCTAAGAATTAGGGGCCCATCGAGCTCAAAATTCATTCCTTTATAGAAGAATTTGAGGAATGAGAGGTCAAGATTGATTTGTGAAGAGAGGTGGAGATTGAATCTTTGGTGATCCATGTGAGGTGATCCAAGTGATTTAACTCTCATTGGCTAATGGATTGACTTTCCATTTTGCAAGTGAGGAGTTGTAATTAGGAGATTTATTTAATTCCTTTTAGTTAATTACTTTAGACATGTATTTAATTATTTTGATTTAATTAAATAGACCAATGTAATTAATGTGAGTTAGTGATGAAATCACTTTGATTTTAGGAGATTAAATTTATTTAAATGAATTATGCCAATTAATTGAGTAATTATCTTGAAATAATTAGGGGTATGATCATACTTAGGGAAAATAGGGTCTATGGTTAGAGCAAACCAAATTAGGGTAGTTACAGTAGTATACCATATATCCCTCCACCACAGAACCCCCAAGATGTGCTCTTTGTCAAACTAAGCCCTTCAAAAATTTCAAGTGCCTCTCAACCATCCACATTGACCTAGTTGGTACAGGTCCACACAATTCAATCTCTTCAACTTGATGTATGAGTTAGTGTTCTTGTGCAATGAAAAAAGTTGAAGGTGGACACTTTTGCATTTCACACATAAGCTGAGGAATTTTTCTCTTCCAATGTTTTATATATTTTTTATCAATTTCTTCAAATGACAACCACTTAGAAGATATTCAACACGCAAAAATATATAAATGAGACTTTACAAAAAAATATACAATAAATTACAAGAAAAGTAAAGCAAAATGCAAATATAATATCTATACAACAAATCTAAGAAATAACACTTTTAACTTCATGTATTTAACAATATCATATATAACTTGTTTGACATTGTTGTGGAAGTGGTGTGGGAGAGATAGAGGTAGAACGTACTACAATAATTATAAAATGATATTTTCTATATATTATAAAATAATACAATGAAAAGTACATGAAGTTTTACAAATATATTATAAATAAAGAACATGAATTACCTTGACGAAGGTATCCCAATCATGCGTTTTCAACCCTGGCCCAAAATCACCTTTCTTTGATATGAGACTGCTTATATTTGCAACAAATTCTGTGGGAAATTTAGTTTTTTGTATGGATTCTTTTATGGCATCACATTGTTGTTGCGTTAATAACGAAGGAAGGGCACTCATATTAATCCAGTATCCATTTCTATTTGATTCAATAAAAAACTAATCTATGATTGGATTCATGAATGTCAATACAAATTTTGACAATTTTTTCTTTGTCACACCTTCCATCCAATATTTTCCTAGTGTCTTTGTTACATTCTTTTCAATATGCATAGCATCAAACAAATGCACAATTGGGAGGTGCCCGTAGTATGACAACCTAATAAATTATCTAAAATAGCTTTTTAGTCTTGTTGGAAGTTTGTCGTCAATGCCTTGGCGACCTTCACGAACATCAATTATATCATTAGTAAACAAAAGACAATATCCAAATATAAATTTCAAACAAAAATCATAAGATGGAATGACATTACCTCGATGATTTATTCTATTGTATTCCAACTTCCATAGGTGAGGTTTCATTCTTCATGGATTTGATGTTTTCTATTCTTTCCCAGTGAAAATATGTTTTCCGATAATTTGATACTTATGATTTTTGTGGAGAAAGCGCCTATGCTCATCGAACACCTACTTTCCTAAACTTTTTGAATGACAAGATTTCATCTTTGAACCACAATCTGGGCATGCAAATTTTTCCTTTGTCTGAAGACCTACAAGATCATGTATAATTGGATGAAATATGTTAATTTTGATCTTTACAATTATCATGTGCAACTTAAACATACAACTAACATGTGTTAGCACTATAACATACCAAAAATATGTGTTAACAATTTTACATACCGCAAAAATATGTTAGCCCAGGGGCATCATGTATTGTCCATACAACCATTGCATGGAATTGAAATTGTCTTTTTTCTATTGGTCTAGAGATGTCATACATAGTGACCCCATTCTATAACTCAAACAACCCATCAATAAGGGGTGCAATATATACATTCATATCTTTCACTTGGTACTTACCTATTCGAATGGACAAAAACATTACATAATTATTATGACCATTTTGATGCGGTGTTTATAAATTAATTTAGATGACTATCAAATGAAAAAAAATACCTAGTACAATAATTTCCAACATTACGTGATTCATCTTTACGGAAATCCAAGAAGGAATCTTATTGTTAATAACAAAAATAGGCCAGACTGAGTAAACTGATCTCATCTGTCCAAATGAATTGACACCATTTGGTGCCAATAAAAGCTTGAGATTACGAAGTCCTTCTTTAAAGAGTGGCCAAGTATCTTCTATATCCTTAAATGCAGAACCATCTACAGGCATTCACATAATGTCATTTTTACTTCTATTGTGTGCATGGTAATCTATAAATTGTGTCAAGCTAGTGCACCTGAATAATCATCGCAGACATGGAATGATGAGAATGTACCGAAGAACCTTGCGAGGCACCATTTTTGTTGTTTGACCTTATTGATATCTACTAATGTGACAATCATGGCATTCTATTACAAATTCATGTTGTTTATGATATATAATATGATCATTGGGACATGCATGTATTGTTTGATACTCCATTCCAATATCTTTCATAATGGAAGTTAATTCTTGGTACGAGCAAGGTAGAATGTTTGATGGTGGTAACAAACACTCACCTATCAACCTATGGAAAAAATAACATTTGTTAATATAAAGAATATTAATCGTATGCTAACATAAAAGATGACAAAAATGGCATACCTTAGCATATGCGAGATTTCTACATTGGATAAACCATTCATAACCTTGAAGCTCGCCAACAACAATACAACAGAGAGAAGAGTTGTTTGGGAGCTTTGGTGCAGGGGCTTGTATGCCTTTTCAAGTATAGGTATATCAAGGTTATCTTCATCATTGTGATTAGATGCACTAGTATCATCATCTTCATCATCTTGATCAGCTGCGCCAGTACCATCTTCTTTAATCGTATTCTATTGCACATGATCAGATGTGCCAATACCAACATCTTCAATTGTGTCGTCAGTCGTAGGATCATCTTTTTCCATGGGAGCATTACCTTCTACTTTGATATTCACACCTCCATGTTGCCCCAGTTGGAAATCCACATTCACCAATGGACAAAAATCATTTCCCCCCTTCAATGTGACCATGTTTCCTACAATGTCTCTTAGTTGTTATGATTATAAGTCTGTAATTCTTTAAGCCCTTAAAATTTTTGTAGGGACAATAACATTTTCCATCACCTTTTATTTTGAACTGAGACCATAATCTAGCAATTGTCTCTTTATTCTATTCTGGGTTCATATTGTCAAGCGTGGTCTTTCTTGGCACTAGAAGAGTAAGAGTCAAATTTGTCTTGGCACTAGGAGTGTTAGCACTAAAACAAGAAAAGGAGCTCAACAAGCCCTAAAAAATGCATTAAGTATTTGAAAGAGCCTCTTATCCAGCATGTATGCTAAAAGAACCCTCTTATCAAACATGTATGCTAAATGAATCCTCTAATCACACAACCAATGAATAAATAAAGGAATCTAAGGAAAAAATAGAAATTTAATAAAATTTCACATTCCAATAATATTCGCAAAATATAAAAAAGAATGCAAATGAATAAAGATCGGATTGAACATAATAAAATTTGATGGACAATGCCAGATTGAGAAGAGTATCTACAGGACAACAATCAAGACACGCATTGGTGCTATAATTTCTTTAACAATTAAAATATCTCAAGTAGACAAAATTCTCAATGAAACTGATTTGATAACATATAGATACAAATAGGAGATTTGAGTTGATCATCCTTCACCTATGCATATACAACCTTCACCTGTGCATATAAGAGTTTGTCAGAGAAGGTATATGCACAAGTGACAAACATGCAGATTTGACCAAGCACTACTGGGAGCTAGACGTAGCAACAAATGAAATTGTGATGATTTTCACAATAATACATTTGTTGCAGGGTAAGCTCCTAGTAGTTCTTAGGCAAATATGCATGTTCATCACCTGTGCATGTACCTTCTCAAATCAACTCTTATATATAGGTGAAGGTTGTATATGTTGTATGTGTGTGGGTGCATGTGTGTGTCTGTGTGATAGAGGAAGAAAAATACCTGAGAAGGTGAATCAAGGTATGATTCCCCTCTCATAGACATGCCTACAATATCTCTGAAACTGGTCTCTTATCCATCATCAACAAGTCAAGAGGACAAAATAGATACTGAACAAAAACTGTACTGGGAACTGAGAAGTGAAAAAGAGGTATATAGGATCTTATAACCAAGAAAGAGATGTACAAATAAATCTAGTTAGAGATAACAACTAATGATTTATAAATGAATCTGTTCTCATATCTAAAAAGATTTAAAACTGACAAATGGAGTATATTTTATTAGACGTGTGGAGACTCCTTCCAAGATTTACAAAATATAAAATTAGTCACTATTTCAGAGAGGCAAACCAAATGGAAGACTGGCTGGCTAATATAGTTGTAAACTTAGATAAAGACACACAATTTTTTGACCCAAGAAGTCTAACTAAATAACTATAAGACATAAGATAAAATGAGCACACATCAAAATGGGCTCTAGAAATCTAAATGCCACTATAGAGAAAGTTTTATTTTTTCAAAAATTAGAAGGAACTTCTCATACTACACAAGGTGAAGACATCCTTATCCCAAGGGTGTTAGAGTGGAGTAATTGTTTCTTCCATGTATTTAACTAAGTTGTTGTGTTTCTTTTGACTATTTACAAGATCCCCACGATTGAATCCAAAAATCAATTAAATTCAACAATAAAAATTATAGAAATATGATAAAGTTAATAAAAATATATTATTTAAATCACAATATGAAGTTTAAAAAAAAAACATAAAACAAAGTTCCAAAAGGTATCATTATAATAATCTATATTATTATCCCTACACTCAAGCAAAATACACCTAGAAGAATCAATCCTTCAAACTTTCAATTATCACCCGTATTTTTAATGACTCAACCATCCAATCTCCCTCTGAAACTTGGATATTGTTTTTATTATATGGCCATCTAAAAAATTAATGGCACAATTTCATTCTGGTGGAGAGATACAAGATGAGATAGATATGGAATTCCAGGGAAACACTCTAGGGCAACTGTATATATTGCACACCAACATCATCTCTCGACGAAAAGGAAACTGAGAACAACAATTTCCACACATTCAACCTTATCATGTCCTTATTTGTAACAATTCCTATAGGTTGACCAATTGTTATTTATATATTATGCATATAAGTTTACTTACATTAATGCCCTCTCCCCACATCAATATTTATCTCTCTCCAAGATCAACTCTACAATGCACAAGTTCAACCTTGCACCATCTGAAAATAGCCCTTGAGACTCAAAAATTCAAATTCAAATTTCATTAACTCTTGACTTTTCACTAGCCATTATGATAGAAATTGGTACAAGTTAGTGTGATTTATTACCATGTATTGATATTTTAAAACATTTGGTTGTGGATTTAAGCATATGGTTTAAAAAACTTAAGCAATACAAGGAGAATCATTCAAGGAATATTTCAATTTGGATCATTATAAGAAGCTGATTTGCATCAAAATTATTTGAATATCTATGTGTGTTAATTTTATCTTCAAGATTATAAAATTATCCTAATTAAGAAGGTTGACCTAAGAGATCATGATACCTTGTGATCAAGCAATTTTCCCACAATATTTTCCAATATCATGATCCAAGTGCACATAAGAGACATCAGGGATAAAATAAAGGTAAATTCTTCTTGTTGTCAGGCGTGGTCTTTCTTGGCACTAGAAGAGTAAGAGTAAGATTCAAAGTTGTCTTGGCACAAGAAGTGTTAGCAAATGAATAAAGATCATATTGAACAAAATAAATTTGATGGACAATGCCAGACTGAGCAGAGTATTTGCAAGAAAAAAATCAAGATACAGATAGATGCTACAATTTATTTAACAATTTAAATGTCTCAAGTAGACAAGATTCTCAAAGGAACTACTTTGATAACATATAGATACAAATAGAGACATCCATATTGTCATGTGTGGTCTTTCTTGGCACTAGAAGAGTAAGAGTAAGAGTCAAAGTTGTCTTGGCACTAGAAGTATTAGCAAATGACTAAAGATTGTATTGAGGAGTGAACAACCTATTCACCCATCAAAATAGTAGATTCAAGATTTAAAAAAATAACAGATCAAGCAAGAACAACAAATTATGATGATAGAAATAATAGATAAGACAGAGAATAATAGAAAGTTCAAATGCAAGAACAATAGTTCATAAGAGAATAACAGACAAGACAAAGAAAACCAAAAGATTTCATGGAAATAATAGTATATTACAAGGCCACATCCGTGGCTTTGAAGAACATTCAAGACATATTTCAGTTTGTTTCCACGAACTTGCTATTCTTTAAAAGGTTCATTTGAAATTATGATGATTTTTAATGGAAATTTTTTAAAGTAGTTTAGTTCTTATATGTTGGATCCTGCATTTTGCTCAAAGTTATTTCTCAAATGTTGTATGGTGTATGTGGATAATGTTGATCATGATTTCATTTGTTAAAACCCTAAAAAATGTTATATAGACACAACACAATCAATCAAAGAAGCATGCGATAATTTGGAGAGATTCATCCACTGTTACATTATCATTGAGGACAAAGATCTATTCAAGGCCATCAAGGGCAGAGAAATAGTGTGTGAGTCTCTAAAGAAATAAAAAAACATCAAATGATAGTTTAAAACTCCTAATGAGAGTCCTATGGTGAACATTGTCATTGAAATATTTAAAAGATTCTGTAATAAATATATGAAAATAACCAAAATATAGGTCAGAAATCTAGAAATTAACAACTGTGAAAAGTAATTTAGGGCAAGTCATTGTGTAGCACCAACCTAGAGCGGTGAAGAAATTCTACAATACGCATAGTATAATATGTGTATGTCTGGCAGGAACTTATCTGGACACAACAGTCCCCTGTAAACATCAAACATCAACTTCTCTCATCTCCCCTAAATGCAGGAATGACACCTATCTTTCCAACACACCACACCTCTTCTCCACAGGCCAGTAATCACACATACCAGTATTCAGATGATGCATAATGCTCAAACTCTTCCTCCCGCCCATGATCTAGCTAATATAGAATGAAGTTCAAAATTTTATGCTCGAAATTTTATGAAGATCAAACTCTTTCTTTTTTTTTTGTTTATATCCTAATTTGGTCAAAATTTCTATTATAAACTTAATTGAAGTCAAAATTTTGACCTTTTTGAGACATAAACAAAAAAAAAGTGAACATCACAAGCCAAAATGGCCTTTGGTAAAAAATGAAGGTTGAAAATGAGGCCCAAATGTATTAGTGATAGGATCCTTGGTTTGGAAAAGAAATAATTACAAAGCAAAACAAGAACAAATATGTTGATGACAGGAAGAATTAATGAGGTATATGAGGAGATAGAAAAATTATGACTAAGGATCTCATTGAAAAAAACATCACTGTAGTTTAGAAGAAGGATAATACAGAGATCAATGTTGAGGAGGATTTTCCAATTGATACACCTACTCAAAGGGCTGAGAATGAACCTGATGCATATATTATAGGAGTTCATATTACTCTTACTGTGGAAAATTTGATAGAGGATATATATTTGACTGAGCTAATAGAGATAAAGGATATTGATGTGATTAACATTGACCATAAAATAAATTATGTAATCACTGGTACTAATATGATTTAGAAGGATGAGGAAGTAGAGGTGGAGAAAATGACCAATGAAATTAAAAATTATGATACACATACACCTACTGTTACTATGAAAGTTGAATAAGAGGTAAGAGACACTATATTAGCTGAAGACGAATACTTTGATGATGATAAGAGCATGAAGCTGAAATATAGTCCTATTCAGTTGAATTTGTTAATCCTTGAAGATCTTATGAATTTTGCTACTTTAGGACAGTCAAGGGAAAGGAAACAAATTTTGAAGTCTCATAAAAAGGACAGTGAATTAATCTCATTGACTTCACAATTTTTTATCAAGATAATGCCTACAAATGTGAACCAAAATGAATCTACATCTATTCAGGTGGAGAGTTTTTTGAAGGAGGCTAATACACACTTTGAATCACTAGAGAAGTCCACATTAATAAAAGCTCAAGGTGAGTATGAAGAGAGAAGACTTGGCAAGCTTAAGGTTGGGGTAATAAGTGATAAAAATACATTGAGTTTGGCTATTGAGAGTATCAAGGATTTATTGGTAGAGGGAAGAAGAATATACAAATGATGTATATATGACACCACTTATATCTCTGATTGTACGCCTCTCTTTCCGGTTCCCATAGCTTTCCAAAGGCGAGGGTTTGTAGCAAAGGTTTACAAATGAATGCAAATCAAGTATACAATGACTACTAAATGAATAACAGAAACGTGAGCAATAAAATGTACAAGCAAGAGAAAGGAAGAAAAATGAATGCAAACCCCGTGATGCTTGAAGCTTCTATTTTCTCTCTCTACTCCTTCCGAAATGTTGTTCTTGATGCTCAGTATTGGTGGGGCAGCGTCTATGACTTGAGAAGCGTTGAGAATTTGATAATTGAAATGTGTGTGTGTGATCGCAAGATGGCTTGAATGCTAGAACCAAACTGACAGAGTAATGGCACACGAGAGATTGAAATCCTGGATCCTTCAAATGGTTATGAAGGATTTATTATATAGGAACTGGTGATGAAATGAACGGTTTGAGATCAATCCCAGAGATGGGGAGATGAACGGTTGAGATCAAAAGGAACAGGAGAGGTCTTTAGTAAACTCCACCTCTTCATTTGGTAAAGAGAAGATAGGGTTTGGTTAACTGAAGAGCTATTTATGAGTTACCTTTTTGAACTGAAGAGGTGGGTGAAGCTACCCATGTGGACTGGAGAGATGGGTGGAGTAACCCATGTGATCTAATTGGAGTTATCT